>CM021103.1:547790530-548035411 GCA_007115665.2 Sequoiadendron giganteum | reverse complement strand
AGACATATTGTCTTGATGTCATCCCAATTACTTTGGGTAATATCTCCTCCAGCCATGAGGTCTAGTGCTTCCATGTAGGTATCATTGACTCCCCTTAGAAAGAGAATTTTTTTAGACTCCTCATTTAGCTGATGCTGAGTATTTTTCTGCATACTGAACAAAAACCTGGAGACATAGTCCTCCAAGGTTTCATCCTCCTTTTGTGCAATCTTGAAGAGGTCATCTCCTCTCATATAATTTCACCTACAATATTCCTTATACTTCCCTAAGAACAATTCCTTCAATTCATCCCAAGTGGCTACTGCATTGCCTCCTAATCCCATGAACCATCTTAAGGCTAACTCCTTTAAGGTAGAAGGAAACAATTTCATCTTATGGGCATCAAAAGTATAATCATAACTCCTACATATGATGTCAAATTTGAACAAGAAGGTATGAGGGTCTTCTGTAATCAGGCCATAGAACTTTGGGAGCAATGAAGCAGGGATATTTTTGAGATTATTGTTGTCATGGAACTCAGGGAGTGGAAAGGGAAAGTAAGGCACTACCATCCTTGGTGGTGGTCTTGGGCTAGCTCCTGGCTGGTAGACAACAATGGCTAGTGGATTGTTATGGGTATGCAGGTTATTCAACTGTGATGCGAGTAAATCAATATTATCAGGTATATCAAACAGGTTCAAACTAATCTCCGAGGAAGAAGAAGATGAAGTGACAAGGTCCTATCCGACATCCAAATATGGTTCTTCTGGGACAATTTCTGGGTCAATCTCTGGGTTATTTTCTTGGATATCTAAATTTCTTGGAAGGAATCTTCCAAATTGGTCTCTTCTTCTATGCATGTAATGAACTTAACTGAAATGAAGAATTTCTAAAATTCTTGAAAGCTAAAACTATTGCTAAAAATGGTTAGGACAGGCTCTTAGGTTGACACCATCCTCGACAACGGTGCCAAAAATGGTCGCACCCATAAAAGGATATAGAAGTCATGGAAAATACTAACCTAGAAATTGGACATTTCAGCATGTGACTAACATCTTCTCATGGTCGTTCATTTATTTGTCAATCCAGGGAACGTATACTTGAAATGGAGCAGCACTGTATGTGCACTAAGAACCGGTTTTAGCCATAACTTTCTAGAAGTAAATGCTTGAAAGGAATTCTAATTCTGATGCAGAGACATCAAGTAAAGTCTTACTAACTTAAACATCACTTAACTAAAGCAGAAATCATAATAACAATTACTAGAAACAAAAACTATGAACTGGCCTTATGCTACAGGAACAGACACAGGGATGGATTCCTTATGCTGTAGGAACATTTTAAGACTGAGTTTGCATCAAAGCTTATGGAAATGGAATTCTAACAGATAAATAACAGGAAGAAAATAGCTAACTATAGATATTCACTAAGTGGGCCCCCTTAGCAAGCATCAACCAATTACGCAAGAATAGAACTCAAAACTTCATTAGTTCTTGTAAGAAACTTAATGCAAAGCTTTGTTCTTCATTATAATAGTAAACAATTACAATCTATTATATCTCTATTCTCTAGTCTAAAACTCTCTTGATCAACCTTGTTCACTCGCGCAGGAGGAACCTTTATTTAAAGAGAAATGACTAACTAACTAATCAACTAACAGAGGAAGATGCGGGTATAAATGCTGTCTGAGACGGAGGAACCAACTTTATAAATGCGCGTCTATCCGCTCAACTGTCTCAGAGGAAATCTAGAGCTCCACTCCTTCCTAGATCAATGATTCATTTGGTTCTTTCCCAAAGACTCGGACAAAAGAATCCGTACTTTGAACGACTCCTTCGCTGGTGCACTGAAGACGACCTTTTCTCGCGAGTTCTGTTGTGTATTGACTTGTTCATATCAGCTCCAACAACCTGTAGAACACATGGCAATAGAGGCAAAATAAGGCATGCACTCATAATAGCATGACATTCTTCATTAATCACATGCATTCAATTCATCTTACTTATTCATACACTACATTCATCGCATCAGTCAATTGGGAAGTCAAAACAGGGCTATGATTATAGATAGGCTAAGGTATTTATGCATCAAGAGTATAGGATTTCTTATCATCAAATACTACCCATAAACATTAAAATTTTGTAACCATAGAGTTTAAACAGTCATAAAAGGAGAGCAGGAGTTTCTAAAATTTATAATCATGACATCCAAATTATAGCCATATTATGGGCTCATCATATGTTTCTCACTTTCTTTGGGAAAACTCACCCCATGGAAAACCTGATGTTCTATGGACCTAGAGTGAGCACATATCTCCTTATTCTCTTCATAATAATCTTTGTCATTGCATGATCATGTATCTCATTTTGTTGCATGCATTCAAACTTGAATGTGTCTTTTGCATTGATACCTTCTTAAATTAAAATTTTGAATCCTTGGAGGCTTGACCATATCGTATTTCTTTGTCATTCTTTTCCATCTCCATTGGGATACTTTAGTGTTATTTTTAAGCAAGTTCATCCTCTCACTAAATTGGGGGCTAAATGTGTCACCAAAAAGTGTAGCCTTTGACACTTTTCACTCATTTGGACCCTTGCCTATGGATTTTGGACCTTTTTAGACCTCTTTTTACCCCTTTCCAAGCCTTGCACCAAGGTGTTGTAAGGTTTTGTAATACATATTCACACTCTACTAATCTTTTCATCACCAAAATCAACCCTTTTTTATTTTATAATGACCCCTTAATGTGCATACATGCCTTATTTCAGTGTGTTTTGTGAGACAATCCTGAAAATTAACAATAATCATACTTTAATCCCTGAAAACCAATAAAAAATGCCTAGGTGGACTAGGTTTCCACCTTGGGCAACGTAGTCCCATGTGGAATAAAAATCAAAATAAACTTTATTTTCTTGAAGGATTTTGTCTCTAAAACTCTCAAGTCGGCCTATATTGTGTTATTTTGAGAAATTTAGGGCATAATTTCTATAAAAAAAGGGTTATTACCCTCATTATATCTCTCCTAAGCTTCATTTTTCTCCTCCCAATCTGTTGTCTCTCCTTCTCAAGCAAGCTAGGGTTTAAGTATTCTAAGTCACCAAGACATCTCTCTCAAGAAGCATCCAAATGGTGAAATCCTCCATTGTTGCAACTCAGGATCTATCATCAAGGCAAGGTAAAATCCATCACTCATTTGTTCCATGCTTCATTACACCATTTCTCTATTTTGGTTTGATTAGTCAAAATGGGTTTGACTAAGGCAAACCCCTAATCCCTAATATTCAACAAATTTTCCCTCTTTGTGTGATTTGTAGGTCTTGTGGGTAGATTAGGAAAACAACCAAGGTGGAAGAATCTTCATCAACTTGTCCAAGCTCTTCAAGGTTGGAGAAAACCTAGTTGGAGCTTGGAAGACATTTTCCACTCAGAATCTTCACTTTTGGGGTTGAATAGCTAGAGGCTCAGAAAGCACAGACTAAGAGCTTCAGATCCCACTTCGTGATCTTCAGAAATTTAGAAGAGGACTAAGTCACCAACAATATTAATGACAATCTTATCACAATAAATTTATTGCATCTGAAAAAGTAATGAATGAGACAAGATTTAAACGTTTCTGATTTATTAAAACACAATAAATTTCATCTAATCAATCATTTAATGCAAAAATTCCGTTATCAGAAGGTAAAATTTGAATCCTTTAAGAAAATAAAAGGAAAAAACTCTATTGTAATGAAAAAAGTAACCTGTAAACATACTAAGTATATTAAAATCTATAAAAATGAGTTACAAGGAAAGTCTCTTCATTGCAAAAATGCAAAGGAAAAAGAAGCAAGAACTCAGGAAAAAGACTAAATTTTTTCAATATATCCAATAAGGCATGCATAAAGTAGCCAAGAAGTAGAACTGAAAGCTAAATCCAAGTAAAAAATATTGCATCCCAATGTGAAATCCGAGCAAAAGAGAAAATCCTCATAAAAATGGCCCAAAACTGAAGCAAACGACACTCTATGTCTAGAAAACTCCACCTCTCCATGCACATGATCAAGAAATCTCTTGAACTGATGTATAACTAGAAGAAAACTCCACCAAAACTGAAAAATGACTCTATTTACTCCTTGTATGATCGGATAACTACAAACCCAAACTCCACTTTTTTCTCCACTTAATCTTTGCATGCTTTGATTTTTAGTTCACTCCACTTGTCTTCCCCTTGCATGATTTTGGAAAAGGTAATTGTATGTTTAAATATTAAAGATAATCATTCTTGATTATTTTTATATTTATTATGTGATCGAATCTCCTTTATCTTATTTAAATGATAAATATTAAGGTAATTAAATATTACCTTTAATATTTAATTTACATTGCTATTTATGTCCAACCTCATGTAATAAGAACATGCTAAGTAATCTTGTTGTGATGCATTCTATCTATTTTTATTACCTCATGTTTATTTTGCATCTATATAACACTTAATAAAACAAATTATAGGATTCTACTTTATTAATGTTTTACATTCAAATTTAGTTTAATGCAAAAATAAAGTAAAGGTATTAGTGGGAGGTATTTGAATTTAAAACAATGAGATAAAATAACCAAGTTGATTTAGGGTTTACGAGAAAAATGTAAAGCCCTAAATTTTTATTTCACATTGCACTCAAACTTTGAAGAAAATCTTCCACATAGCCGCTAATATAAGTTTTTTAATTTCAGAGCAAATATGGAGATCTTCTTGCACCAAGATTGCATAGGTAGTTTGCTCATCTGCATGAAGTCAGTGAAGCTTCTCCTTTCTACGCATAGAAATGTTAGCTTTTTCATAAATAAAATATTATTTCTATGCACATTTTGTGTGTGTCTTGAAGATATTTAGCATATTCGCTTTCCTCCTCTGTAGCTAGGGCTATGTTTTTTTTGTTTTGAGATATTCATTCTATGTTTTCATTGCTATTCCTTGAAGGCATGGGGGTCTACTCTTTGCTATAGGCCATGGATTTTTTATCCCAATCACATTCAGGCTTGATCATCTATCTTCTATCTCTCTACGTTTTCAAGCTTTCTTTTTGGGGATCATGGTTGTAGCTTCTTTGCACTTTAGAGGGTATTCCTATTTGTCTATTTATCTCTCAAGTTGTGGCCATGAATGCTCCCTTCTCTATATTTTCTAGCATTAAAACTAACTCTGAGTCTTTATATCTTCATTCCATGTTGTCCGTGCTCTATTTGTAGAGAAATCATTTTCATTTATAGTCCTTTACGGTGTGGTTTGAATACCCTCCAATGGATTATGTTAAGAATATTGTCAACATTTTAAATATATCTCTAATATTATTCCCTCTATTGTGATATGGAGATAACTTTTCCCTTGAGTTGAGAGTTCTCCATGAACTCCTGTGCAAGAATCTTCCTATGTTGCTCTTTATAGGATAACCCTTGAATGCCTCCCTAAATGACCATGATTATGACTGCCATAATGGGAAGTTTTCTCTTAGCTCCTATACATTGTATAGTTTTCATACATTCTCCATCAAGATAAAGCTATCGAAATGTAATGGATTTAGCTCTACTTTGTTGTTAACAACTCTATAAGACAGGTTTCTCATTTTTAGGGCATTGCCACTTGCATGTTGATTAATTTTATTATTGTTGTTTACCATCCATATCTCCTTGGAAACTTGGATGCCTTTCTTTTCTTTATGTTGACCTTTGGGTCTTCTTTTCATAGTCATTGATCTAGGACTAAATCTTATTTTGCATTGAACATCACTAACGAATCATAAAGAGAACTTGTGATTTTACTGGGTAAAACCTTCATCAACAGAAATAGACAAACCCATCCTAACAAGGAAATTCTGTGAGAAACCTATTAACATAGCCCCTCACTTGATTGACTGTTTCACTCCATTCCCATATTCTGCATATGAAATACAATTATTTTCTTTTGAAGAATATAAGAACGGAGATAACATAACTTACAACTCTTCAGAATCAGGATGACTTCACTTCTCTCTATTGTTTGTCAACTTTTACTTGAAATGCCTCAAGATGGTAATATTCACATGATCTAAAGTATTCTTTTGTTTGACACATAGTTTCATATAAAATCACATTCACTATTTACCCCCCCAAAATTCACCATTTATTTTTCATGCATAAAAAAATGGCACTATTGTTGTTCCTAAGATTTCATTTTCTACTCATATTATGATCATTATTTGCTGCATTTGCAATCTTATTCATATGACTTTATAAATTGATGAGAATATTTTCACTTGAAGCTCATTTAATTGTATTGGTTTTCATCTTCATAATTGCAATTCATATGAAGAAAATAGTAGGAGAAACATGATGAAATAAAAAATAAATCATGATGAAAAATAGTGACAGCATAAAAATGTGTACGCAAACAAAATTTTCCTTGGTGAAAATGACGCACTCTTGCTCTTTTTCTCTATAAAACTAAAAGTGAATTCCTATGTATTTAAAAATGCTCAGCTCAACCCTTGTGGGAGCCCATTTACTCCACATGTTGAAATACTTGAATGATAAGAACCATGAAAACGATCCCGAATCTGCACAATAAATAAATGGATTAGATAAAATAATGAAGTTCAGTGTTTCCTGTAATGTTTCATTTTTGAGTTCTCCTTGGTACCTCATGTATGATGTTATACAACTACTTCAATGCATCATTATTAATGCACTATTTTATTGTGGATAAAGTATATAGGAGAATTCATAGTCTAAGCTCTAACAAACTTCTCAACCATTGTGCAGGTTCACTTGGAGATCAAGAGCAGAGAGGAGTGGGTGTCAACGAAGGCCAAGTTGAAAACTCCTCACAAAATAATGGCTATGTTTCCTTTTATATGCTTCCTTCTCTTCTTTATCTTTAGTTTAATAGTGAATTAGTTGCAATATATTGTTTCAGTTACTCCAACGGATTGTGTGGGAACCCTAAGAATTTTTACTATTCTTCCATGAATAAGAAATCAACATTGTATACCTTTTCATTTCATAACGAATGCTTGCCTTTTGTAATGAAAATTTTCATTTCTAAATGTTTACAACATATTATCATGCAATATTTGTAATTTTTTCCGTTGTAAAAAGATGCATAGTAAAAACTGAAACTCATCTGAAAATGAAATACCTTTCACTTTTAAATTTATCAAGCTTTTTCAGCTCAACCAAAAAGAGTTGAAGAAAACATTTGGTAACATTTTGGCAACCTCTGTGGAGTGTTTTCCTACTAAACACCATAGAACAATTATGTATCTTATCCATTGGGCTCAAAGTCTTTCCTTGCTCACCTTTTATGTGAAATCCCTTGTAACTCAACCGCTAAAATCATACAACGAAAAAAAAACTAAAAGAAACTAATCTGACTATGTTTAAGACAGAGCCAAAAACCCAAGCAACATCTGCACTTATTGAAAGATAAAACTAAAATGAAACTAGCATGCAATGAGCACTTATTGAAAGAAAATTTTCTATTCTACCCTACACTATTCAGAAGTTGTAGCGATCAGACAAGACCATTCACTAGTTGTGAGAAATAACTATCTTCCCTTAACAATGAACATTGATTTACATGCTTATGAATAGCTGAAATTTGATAAACCACAAAAATATATTCAATCAACTGCTGCAACTTGCTTCATAAAGAATGTTGAAAAATTCACTCTACTGTCCTTTTACTAAAACCTGATTAAGTGTGCTTGGAATCTCAATCCTAGAAATATGCTTGATTGGGTATCCTTTTGAGATGAGAAGCTGATAACTCTTTTTGTTGTTTTCTTCTTTATCAACCACAACCTCTTTGATCAGTTGATTATATTGATCACAATCCTTTGCTTTGAAAGATGATAAGTCATCAACAATGTTAGAGAAAAAATCTTCAATGATAGTTGAGAACTTCAATGATAGTTGAGAATAAATCCTCATTATAAAAAATTTCATTATGTATTGTTTTCTCTAATGTATCCTCATGATGGTTTTCAAGGCTCATACCTTCAAAATCTATGAATTTTTGCTTTTCTAGCTCTACTTGAACAACCTTTTCTCTTGAATCAACCTCTTGACCTTCCAAATCATGGTTGTCCTCATTTGTTTCTTCCTAAATCTGAACCATGCTTAACTGATTCCCTTCATTCTACTACTCGAAACTAGGAATTGATGTTAGTTCAATCAAGCATTGCTCATCCTCATGTAGAAATTGTAGAATTTCATCATTTAAATCAACAAAAATATGAACCTGAACATCCTTTTCTACCTCAACAATGTGTTGTTTTTGATGTTCTTCATCAACAAAAAGAAATCTTGAGTTTATACTTGAAATCAAAATCTCAAGCTCATCACAGAATGAGTCCTCTTCATTTAAATTTTTATTTTGTTGTGGAAGAGGATTGTTTACCTTATTGCAACTTTATTGAGGAGGTAGAACATCACCTTTGTTACTTTCTTATTGTTCATCTGAGGATAATACTACTATGATGTGAGATTCTTCTTGCTCATCATCAACAAAACATGGAATTTCATTAATCATATCAGTTAAATCATAAGAAATATCAGTCTTTTCTTTATCTAATTCTTGTTGACTTTCAATTACAACCTCCTCTATCTCTTGATCTACAATCTGATTATATTTAAATTCTTGAGTTTGGACAAGCTGGGGAAAATGTTTCTCTTTAAATATTTTAGGATGAATCTATTCAAGAATGGGTTCCTCTAGTATGAAGTGTAGTCTATTGAACATGGGATCACCTTCTCCAAAAAATGGATTTGGAAAACTAAGAGATGAGATTTTTTCTTTCTGAATAAGAGACTCTTGAAATGAACTAAAGCTTGTAAAACTTGAAACTTCAACTTGGGGAGATTTAGGAGACTCACCTTGACTGAAACTTGGAATTTTAACCTCGGGAACCTCTTTTTCGGTAAGTTTCTGCCTCTTTTCTACATATTTTGCAGAAATTTGTTGAGCAATATTTCCTTCAAATTTCCTCCTTTGTACCTCATATTTTTGATCTTGAAGATAAGCTTGATACTCCTCGTGTTTCTATTGTAAATCACATTATTTTTTACTTTCATAGTTATAATTCTATGAGCAATCATGTTCTAGACAAAGCAATTGTTCTTGTTGCACATTCAATTCACTCTTTTTAAACTGTTCTCCAAGGAACATGCTCCTTATCTTCAACCTTAAATCTGGATTATGAATTTGTTTGAGCTTATCATCAAAACTTTGAAAATTTTGAAGTTGATCATTATGGATTGATTTGTTGATTTCTAGAAAAATGGTGGCCTTGGGATTTATCTTGAACATACAAAGGATGATATTAATTACTAGCATGCATAGGAGGATTGTAAGAATGATAAAATTGCTGGTTGTTCATTGTGATATAATAATTTTTATGAAAACCAGTATTATGGTTGTTTGGGTATGGCTGATAAGAGGGTTCATAAGCACTATTTTCATCATATGATTGTGGGTATACATAATATCCATGAAAATTTGTCATTTCTACTCTTACATATACTGGAAATTAGAAAAAACTTGTATTTGAAACATACTAGCACCAGACTTGTTGAAACTAGTAAACATGCTCGGAGTCACCAGGTATAAATAACCTCTAAAAAGTAAAAATAATGTTGTTGTATATACCAGAACAACAACCTGCAACTTTTCAATTCTTCTTTCTCTGAAGTATGCTTTAGAGTCCCACTGAGCATGCCAAAAACTATTATCATAGGGATTTGCACCCACATGCAAAGTTGTAAAACTTTGCAATCCCATGTAGTTCAATGGATTACTTTCAAGTTGTGGGTATCCTATTTGAAATTAAACCTCCGGATTTGAGGCCAGCTTCCTATTTGATCTAAAAAGGTAGATTGATTCAGAAGGGAAGAAGGATTGAAATAAATGCATAAACTGAAACTAAAACTGGGTGACGTTTGCACTAAAAATGACGATCTAAAAAGGTAGATTGATTGACAATTATAACTTTAAGGAATACTTCATAGAACTCATTAATGGAAATTTTATCACAAAAGTATTTCGAAGGAACGATGACTAATCTCTCCTAGTAGGAAAGTATGCTTGACAACTTGGAAGAGATGAATGCATGCACAACTTAAGACTTGAAACTTCATTGCATCAAACAAATTGTAGCAATGAATGAGATAAGATTTAAAGGATTTTGATTTATTAAAACACAATAAATTTCATCAAATCAATCATTTAATGGAAGAATTTTGTTACGAGAAGGTACAATTTGAATCCCTTAAGAAAATAACAGGAAAAACCTCTATTGTAATGAAAAAAGTAACATGTAAACCTGTTAAGTATATTAAAATCTATAAAGATGAGTTACAAGGCAAGTCTCTTCTTTGTAAAATGGAAAGGAAAAAGAAGCAAGAACTCAGGAAAAAGACTAACTGTTTGAAATATATACAATAAGGCATGCGTAAAGTAGCCAAGAAGTGTAATTAAAGCTAACTCCAAGTAAAAAAATCTGCATCCCAATGTGAAATCTTAACAAAAGAGAAAATCCTCATAAAAATGGCCCAAAACTGAAGCAAACTGCACCATGTGTCTAGAAAACTCCACCTCTCAATGCGCATGATCATGACATCTCTTGAACTGATGTAGAACTAGAAGAAAAATCCACCAAAATGGAAAAATGACTCCATTTACTCCTTGCATGATCAGATAACTAAAAACCAAAACTCCACTATTTTCTCCACTTGTCTTCCCCTTGCAGGACTTTGGAAAAGTTAATTGTATGTTTATATATTAAAGATAATCATTCTTGATTATTTTAATATTTATTATGTGATCAAAACCCCTTTATCTCATTTACATGATAAATATTAAGGTACTCTTTCTTGATTAATTTCAATGTTTAATTTACATTGTTATTTCTATCCAACTTCATGCAATAAGAACACGTTAAGTGCTCCTGTTGTCATACTTGCTATCTCTTCTTATTACCTCATATTTATTTTGCATCTATTAAACACTTAATAAAGTAGCTTATAGCATACTACTTTATTAATGTTTTACATTGAAATTTATTTGAATGCAAAAGTAAAGTAAATTAAAGGTATTAGTGGGAGGTATTTGAATTTAATTCAATGAGACAAAATACCCAAGTCGATTTAGGGTATATGATAAAACTTTGAAGCCCTAAATTTTCATTTCACATTGCACTCTAACTTTGCAGAAAAGCTTGCACATAGCCACCAGTATTAGGGTTTTAATTTTAGAGAAAATATGGAGATTTTTTGCACCAAGATTGCATAGGTAAGTCACTCATCTACATGAATTCAGTGAAGCTTCTCCTTTCAATGCATAGAAATGTTAGATTTTTCATAAATAAAATATTATTTCTATGCACATGATGTGTGTTTCTTGAAGAGATTTAGCAGATTTTCTTTCCTCCTCTATAGCTAGGGCTTTGTTTTTTTCTTTTGAGATCTTCATTCTATGTTTTTATTTCTATTCCTTGATGGTGTGGGGGTCTACTCTTTTCTATAGGTCATGGGTTTTGATCCCAGTCACATTCAGGACCAATCATCTATCTTCTATCTCCCCAGGCTTTCAAGCCTTCTTTTTCGGGATCATGGCCATAGCTTCTTTGAACTATCAAGGGTATTCCTATTTGTCTGTTTATCTCTTAGGCCGCAACCATGAATTCTCCCTTCTCTGTATTTTTCAGCATTAAAAATGACTCTGAGTCTTTGGATCTTCATTCAATTTTTTCCTTTCTCTATTTATGGAGAAATAATTTTCATTTACAGTCCTTTATAGTTTGTTTTGACTGCCCTCGAATGGATTATGTTAAAACTATTGTCAAAATTTTAAATATATCTCTAAGATTGTTCCCTTTGTTACGATATCGAGATATGTGTCCCTTTAGGTGAGAGTTTCCCATGAACTCCTATGCAAGAATATTCCTATGTTGCTCTTTGTAGTACGAACCTTTAATGCCTCCCTAAGTGGCCATGATTGTGAATTCCATAATGGGAATTTTTCTCTTATCGCCTATACATTGCATAGTTTTCACACATTCTCCATCAACATAAAGCTATTGGAATGTAATGGATATAGCTCTAATTTGTTGTTAACAAATCTGTAAGGAAGGTTGTTGATTACTATTATTATTGTTTCTTACCATCCAGATGTCCTTGGAAACTTCTATGCCTTTCTTTTCTTTATTCTGACCTTTGGGTCTTCTTTTCATATTCATTGATCTAGGACTATTTCTTATTTTAAATTGAACATCAGTGACAAATCATAAAGACAACTTGTGAGTCTAGTGAGTAAAACCTTCATCAACAGAAATAGACAAACCCATCCTAACAAGGAAAGTTTGTGAGACTGGTGTTAACATAGCCCTTCACTTGGTTGACTGTTTCGCTGCATTGCCATATTTTGCATATGAAAGACACTTATTTTCTTTTGAACAATATAAGAATGGAGATAACATGACTTACAACTCTTGAGAAGCAGGATGACTTCACTTCTCTTTATTTTTTTCCACTTTTACTTTAAATGAATTGAGATGGTAATATTCACATGATCTAAAGAATTATTTTGTTTGACATAGTGTCATACAAAAACACATTCACTACTTACCCTTGCATCATTCACCATTTTTTTTAGGCAAAAAAAAATGGCATTATTGTTGTTCCTAAAACTTAATTTTCTGCTCATATTATGATCATCATTTTCTGCATTTGCAATCTTATTCATATAACCTTATAAATTGATGAGAATATTTTCACTTGAAGTTCATTTAATTGTATTGGTTGTTCTCTTCATAATTTCAATTCATATGAAACAAATACTAGGAGAAACATGATGAGACAACAAATAAATCATGATGAAAAATAGTGACAACATAAAAATTTGTTTGCAAACATAACTTTCCTTGGTGAAAATGATGCACTCTTTCTCTTTTGCTCTATAAAACTAAAAATGAATTCTTGTGTATTTAAGCATGTTGGGATCAACCCATGTGGGAGCCCATTTAATCCACATGCTGAAATACTTGAATGATAAGATCCATGAAAATGAGCCTAAATCTGCACAATAAACAAACAATTTAGATAAAATAGCGAAGTTTAGTGTTTCCTGTAATGTTTCATTTTTTAGCTCTCCTTGGTACTTCATGTATGATGTTATACAACTGCTTCAATGTATCATTATTATTGCACTATTTTACTCTGGATAAATTATATAGGAGAATTCATAACCAGAGCTCTAACAAACTTCTGAACCATTGTGAAGATTCACTTAAAGATCAAGAGAAAAGAGGAGTGAGCGTCAATGAAGGCCAAGTTGAAAACTCCTTAGGCAATGATGGCTATGTTTCCTCTTAAATTCTTCCTTCTCTTCTTTATCTTCAATTGACTAGTGAATTATTTACGATATGTTGTTTCAGTTACTCCCATGGCTTGTGTGGGAACCCTGGTCATTTTTACTATTCTTCTTTGAATAAGAAATCAACATTGTATACCTTTCCATTTCAAAATGAATGCTTTCCTTTCAAAATGAAATTTCGCATTTCTAAATGTTTACAAAATATTATCATGAAATATTTGCAATTTCTTCTCTTGTAAAAAGATGCATAATAAAAATTGAAAGTCACCTAAAAAATGAAATACCTTTCACCTTTAAAAGTATCAAGCTTTTTCAGCTCAGCCAAAATGAGTTGAAGAATTTTTTTTGTAATAATCATGATTACGAATGCTTACATCCTCTTGTGTCAAATATTTAGTGGATGAGCTAGAAGAGATGAAGTCATCAAGGGATTCATCTAACATGTCTATGTCATCACTAGTAAAGGTCTTGCTATATCTAAGTGTAAGAATTTTGTGAGTGGGTGCGTGTGATTTTGTTAATGTTGTGTTTTCATTTTCTAAAGAATCCAATTTAAATGATCTAGGAACTAATGTTAAAACTAAAAATTATGAAATTCTAATTGTCATGAATGTAAAGAATGCTTATTTATAATAATTTAAATGTAATAGAATCTATGCAAACTTAAAATGCAATGTAAAGACATAGGATAAAATGAAACTTTTCAGATTTCACACAAGGTAATGTACTGATTATATTATGCAATGATCTAAAAATGAAATGTTGTGAATGCAAAATTGAGGTGAAGCAATGCATGAAATGAGATAATTTAGGCTATATCTAATGAAATGTATGTCACAGAAACTCAACCAACTGATACAATTAGGTAAGGGGAGCACATGGAAGCCTACAAACAAGGTTTTCAACTCTGTAAAAGGTTGTTTCAGGGGTGGAAAGGGAGTAAGTCGCCCAAGGTGGTGAATTAGTCTTGTTGGAATTGTTTTTGGAATTTTCAAAATGTTTTTATGGGTTTGGATGGTTTTTGTGTTGTAATATGCAGACCTAAGATGAAAATGTAAAATTTTCAAAAAAATTGTAATGATTTGAGATGCAAAAATGTAACCTATATGAACTTTTGATAATGAAAAAATTTGAAACCCTAGAATGCAACTTAACTAATGCAAACAAAAATGAAAACTAATTTTAGGACAATGATGGACTCTAAATCATAAAAGAAGGAATTCAAAAGGTAGGTTCGGAAAAATGTAACATAGATTTTAGTACCCACAAGACTCTCTAACACTTCTAGGTTTTTCACCTAAAAGGAGAGAGGTAGGCCAAAATGATAATGATATCATTAAAAGATTATGCATTTAATGTGTGATGTGTGGAATGATCTAAATTCTGCAAATGGATAAAGGAAATCAAATACTAATGAAGAAAAAAAGGAAATGCACTTTGGTTCATAAAACACATTGAGATATGCAAACATAAACTAAATGACCTAAAATGCAAGTGAAATAAGAAAAAAAAATATGAAACTTAATGTGTGCACCTGAGAGTGAGTTGTAAACTATAAAAGAGACTGGAAATGCTGTCGAATCTAAATTTTTTTGCCCACTAGGACACTTCCGCCAGGCTGGGCAACTTAGTCCTAGATCTGGAAAATTCCAACGGAGCCTGTTATGACCAAATGGGTATCCAAAATTACTGAAAATTCCAAAAAAAATATATAGTGGGACTAAGTCACCACTAATGGTGACTTTGTCCACTTTGGATTTTCTAGAATTCTAAAAGTGGAAACGAAAGTCCTTAGTCTACACTTTTTGCTCCTTTAGGTATCTGGTTTTGAAACTCTGATCTTTGACACTATAAATGGCTTTTAGTGTATTTTTTTCCTAGAAAAGAAGGAGATGTATTCAACAACTTTGCAACCTTGTCTGGAATGATTTAAAAACCCTCAAAGTACCTAAATTTTAAAATACACAAGGAGAGAAAGAGAAATGTTGATTGTTAGGGCATCGGGGTGTGCCTTGGTCAAACTCCTTTTAGATAATCAAATCGAATAATGAGACAAGATAATTAAAAATGAACAATGGATTTAGTACCTTGCCATGATGATTGATCTTGAGTTATAGCGGCAATGGATGGACATTTTCCCTTGAATGCTTTGGAGAGATGTCTTGATGACATAGAATACTCAAACCCTATCTTACTTAAGAAGAGTAGTGAATGAGAGATGAGTGAATGATGAATTGATTATGAATCAGGGTAGAATGCATAAAATTTGAATAGTTGGGGTCAAAATGAAGGGAAAAACCATTATTCATATAGTTGATGCCCTAATTCCCCAAAAATAACACATCACTTGAGCTGACCTTAGGGTTTAGGAGACAATATCCCACAAGAATTTTGATTTAATTTTGATTCTTATGCCACATGGGACTAAGTTTCCCAAGGTGGTGACTTAGTCCACTTGAGAAATTTTAAGTGGTTGTCAAGAATTAAAAGGTGATTAATGATGTTTATCGGGATTTTCTTTTGAAACACACTTAAGTCGGGCCTATAAGTATATTAAGGGGTCATTATAACATAAGAAAGGGTTAATTTGTTGATGACAAGCCTAGGAAAGTGTTAGAGTTTGTTACAACTCTTTACAACACTTTTATATAAGGCTTGGAAGGGGTAAAAGAGAGGTTGTTTAGCTGAATTATGATGAAAGGGTCTTAGAAAAGTGTGAAAGTGGGTTACAACACTTCATAACACCTTTGCAAGACACCATAGAATTATTTTTGACTTGCAAGGGTTCAATACGTAATGTAAATGTGTTGACCACATTACAACATTAAATATAGGAAAAACTAGGCCAAAAACCACAAGAAAAGGCCCAAATGAGTGAAAAGTGTCAAGGCTACACTTTTTTGTGACTCAATTATAGGTTGTCTTGCCCACCCTTGGGATGGTTATTGTTTAAGGCTATTATTTGGGTAGCTTAGTGGGTGGACTATTGGCCTGTTTTGAATGTAGTGTGGGTTTTAGGTCTCATTAAAACCTTTATGTAATGGTTGAAGTTTTCTTAGTTTTACCCACCCTTGTGGTGGTTGTTGTTTTACAACTTTTTGAATGAAATTTTTGCATGTATTGCTGGCAGTGATGTATGTTCTTCTTTAGCTATTCTATTTGGATGAGATCTACTAGGAAAAAGTCCTATTTCATGTTGTTTTCTCATCTTTTTGATGTTCCTATTCTTGTTGGTCTCATTGTCGAATATTTCTTGACATGTAAAAGTCATCAAAGACCTTTTAAAATCCCTAATTTTTTAGTAAAAAACATTAGTAATCTCTAATCCATTATGGATAATTTAATTTCTTCTATTGAGCATTCCACCAAGAGAAAGTTGTTGGGAATAAATTTGAGTCGAAATTTTGATCTTCATTTATCCTCCCACCATTTTGTAACCTTCCCTCTTTCCATCCCTTGACCACATCGTTTTTTAAAGAAAGTACATACCTTCAAGAGATCCATTTTTTATTGAAGTGTTTTAACCAGGATGACCATGGCCTTGTTGTTGAATTTTTTCTTAATTTCTAGAATTTATGGTTCCGTGTGGTCTAGATCCATTCCACCGAGCCATGCTTCTCCACCACCCATAAGACTTTCTTGATTCAAGAGTCCTACTATAATCAAAATTCTACATCTCTCTTACTCTTTGACCTAACAGAATGGCATTCACCCTTGTAGCAAAGGGAGGGATCTAACCTTTGAAACCCTTAAACAATTTCCCACTATCATACTTTTGAAATTCACATTGAATCCATTATGCTCATTTATTCTTCTCCATTTCCCTATTTCAAATAATTGATTCTCTATGGTACAATATATTTTGAGTCATGTCTTCATATTGCCTACGCCATCCATACAAGTGCCTTGGGACCTAAGATCCATTCCACCATCCATATTTTTGATCAATTCTTATGAATCCCTTGTTCCTCCATTTTCCACTAACCTCTGATCTCTAATTATTATTTCTCCCACATTTGGTAATCTACCATTTTTCTTTTTCCTTTCTCAATTCTCACTGCCTCCTTGCTATAAAAACAAACCCAAAAATCAAAACACAACAAAAGAGTAGTAATAAAATAATAAAATAGGGGAAAATAGAGTTGGATAACTTGAAAAATATATTTATTTAGCATGAATGTATTACATTCAATCCAAATACCATCTAATATAGCTTTCCATAATCATATATATATATAGCTATAAAATAATTAAATCCTTGAAGCTTCTAGCTTTTTAGAAAACTCTAAAACCTCGAAGCTTGTTTTTTACAACAACTCTTAGAATGTTCTTTTCTAGAATAGCTCCAAATATGTTCTAGCTTATTGAAGACTAGAAATATTCTATAATTTTCTAGATAATCTTAATTATCTCTAACATCTGCCTTAATATTGGC
This sequence comes from Sequoiadendron giganteum, assembly GCA_007115665.2. Lineage (NCBI taxonomy): Eukaryota > Viridiplantae > Streptophyta > Pinopsida > Cupressales > Cupressaceae > Sequoiadendron > Sequoiadendron giganteum. The sequence goes on along the minus strand of CM021103.1, from coordinate 548,017,610 downwards.
TAGAAGAATACAAGGAAAATACAAAAGGGAGGGAAACATTATATTGCTATCCCCCCTTAATGTTCACCTCAATCATGCCCAACATACTTTTTAATTTCAAAAAATTGGCCTCAAGCATACTCTTAGTAAATATATATGTTTCTTGATCTTCACTTGGATAAAGTTGGAGATTAAAAACACTTTCTTGAACAAGATCACATATATAGTGAACATCAGTCTCCATGTGCTTTGTTTTAGCATGGAAAACAAGATTGTTTACAACTTGTATAGCACTTTGATTATCACAATACAAAGTAGTAGTTGAAATTTGTACCAAACCAAGCTCAAATAAAATATTTTGAATTCAAACTATTTCCCTTCCCGCTTCTTTTGTTGTTCTATATTCTGATTCTCAAAAAGATAATGATGTAATTGTTTTCTTTTTGCTACTCAATGTAATAGGGCTTGATCCAAACTGAAAAACATAGCCTCCAATAGATTTTTGGTCATCTATATCACCACCCTAGTGTGAATATGTAAAGCCAATCAAAGAAACTAAGGAATTTTAGCTATAATGTATGCCATAGAAAATGGTTCCACGAATGTTTCACAAAATCCTCTTGGCAACCAACCAAGGACTTTCTTTTGGTTCCTGCATAAATCTAGATACCATATTGACTGCAAAATAAATGTCTAGTCTAGAATGGGTTAGATAAACCAAGCTACCAACAAGTTGTCTATATAAAGTAGCATCTAACTTCTTCAAGGTACATTCCTTAGTAAGCTTAACTCGAGATTGGAAAGAAGTAGGGACTAGCTTGCATTCAAGCATTTTAATTTTTTCTAAAAGATCAAAAGCATATTTTGTTTGAGAGATAAACAACCCACCATGAAGACTACTAATTCGCAAGCCAAGAAAATAATCTAGTTCACCCAAATCACTCATATGAAATTCCCATTTAAGATCTGATTTCAAATAATTCATTAGCCCAATATTTGGTCCAACTATGATTAAATCATCTACATAAATTACAAAAAAAATAATTTCATTTTGCACTCTCTTCACATAAATATTTGGATATGATTTACATTTTTTAAACCCATGAAGCTAAAAAATACTTGTTAATCTTCTCATTCCATGCTCATGGTACTTGTTTAAGACCATAAAGTGACTTCTTTAATCTACAAACAAGATTAGGATGTTGCTGATCTACAAAATATAATGGTTGATCCATACATATTTCTTCATATAAATCTTCATTTAAAAAATCATTTTTGACATCCATTTGATGACAATTCCACCCAAGAATTGCAGCCAAAGAAAGAATAATTCTAATTGTATTCATTTTAATGACAAGAGAAAATGTTTCTTCATAATCAAAGTCCTCTTTTTTATTGAACCCCTTGTAATGTCGCATAATTGCACCTAGGGAAAATTCCACATTTTTGCATCTTGCCTAGAATTTATGACACCTTAGAAACATTAATGAAAAAATCCCATGAGTTGGAATTTCAGGATTCTGATTCCATGTGAATACATGGTGAGATGAAAGAGTCTTGGCAAGGGATTTCCTAAAAAACTAGGCTTTGGACACCTGCATGGCAAACAAACATTCATGAGGCATACTAGCATCCTCATAGTTTTCTCAGTTTGAAACGAAAAATCTAGAAATCTAACCCTAGCGACATGTCTCCCGGTGGTTAGGTCTCGAGTGTAACAGCTTTGTGCCACCCTTCCATGCATGAAAATACCCCTTTTGATCTCATTTTGGGATTGTAATTCACCAGTTGAAACATTGTCACTACTTTCTCTAGTCTTGGGTAAGCTCTATCCTTGAATAGTAGAACTCTTACAGATGGAGCCATGTCAAACTGACATCCCTCCACTAGCTATTATCTTTCAACCAGCTACCAAGTCTCAAGCAAGGACATAGCGGTTCTCCTGAGTGCTCCAAAAGAGGGTCTTGACCCGTGGGTAATTCTGTCTGTCTCCTTATAACTCTTCCTTACTATCTCATTTGTTACTTTGTGGTCTGGGCTCTACTTCAAAGCGGGTTTTATTTTCACCATGTGCTTTGTTTACTCCTTTACACTCTTTTCCAAACCTAGCTATTCATGGAGGTGGGAACACTAAAATGGGGGCATGACTGAGGAAGACCCCTATACAACCCCAATGTTTTCCCCTCGATCTTTTGTGTATATGTTACGAAGTGAAGCTTGGAATAAAGACTCTGCCACATGAAGGTAATCTCATTTGAGTTATTTTGTGTCTTCCTTTAGTTTCTAGCTTTATAGTGATTATTTGGTCTCTCACAATTTTCACCCAAGTCTAGAAGTGAAATTCAACTTCACCCACTTGAGCCCCTGAGTCGTTCATGACTTAGGACACCAACGCATCTTTTAGATGACAGTGCACTGCGCTGGCATCCTGAAATTGCGTTGATGTCTTTTGGTTGAGAGCTTCTCAACTAGAGGTGGAAATCTTGAAGTCTCACCCTCTTAGTGTTTGAGATATTTTCCTGCTATCCTTCACCATTTCATTTATTCGTTCCAGTTGAGGTTTATAAGGGTAGTTTGTTCCCTGGTGATCTCTTGAGAATAAAGAGACCCATGTGCAACGAATCCCTTTTATATCACATTTTGGTGAGCTAGATGTGGACATTAGATCCTTTTTCATAATGTCACATGGTTATGATAATTCTTTCTCTAAATAATATTTCGATATGTTGGAAGATGCTCTAGATTATTTCTTAGAAGCAGTCTCTCCTATCTGTAAATATTCTAAACAAATGGCTTCCTTGCCAGTTGAGGAGTCGGTAAATGTGGTTTTAGTTTTGGTGGCTCCTGTAAGCCCTAAAAAATCCATCATTTACCTGACCCTAGCTGAGCCATCCCCTAGAGAGGACTATTCCATCTATGAGATTTCATGTTGTAGCGATCCATCGAAATTATATTTGAAATTCGTGAAAGCTACTGAATCTACTTCTTATAAAATTGTCGGGCATTCATAAAATACAAGGAGAAACAAACAAAACTTAGAACAACAAGCTTTTGGTCCTACATCACAACCAATTCAAAATCCTATTTCTTTACCAATGTGTCAACCTAGCCTTCCTTCAACTCCTAGACCCGCAATCAAAGCACTAGGTGATTATGATCTTGATGAGAAACTTTGTGTCACTCCAACTAAGATCTCACTTTGGGATTTTCTTCAAACCACTCCAATTTATCAAGAAACTTTGTAGGAAGCCTTGGAGAAGATTCTCTTTCTTGCCTCTTCTAGGCCTATAGATTTTTATGCGTTGATAACACATATTCAAGTGGATTCGCTGAATATTATGTTCCACCCATAAGAACTCCCACCTTCGAATGTGTATAAACAAGTAGAGAATTTGATGATTATAGTAAATTTTAATAACATCGATATTAGGAGTACCCTCGTTGACACTGGTTTATCTCTCAACATTTTCAGTATAGACCTATTACCTAAAATTAAATTTGACTCATCTTCTTTAGCAACCTCTTCCTTATATATTCCTGGGTTTGATAATGCCAGCCACTAGGCTTTGGGTATGATAATACTAACTTTGCAGCTGAGCCATGTTACCTTTCCTACATTGGTCTATGTGATGCCAAGTCCATTACCATAAAATATTCTCTTAGAGAGACCTTATATTCATGTTATGGGTGCAATAACTTCTACTCTACATCATTCCTTATAGTTTGTTGCTAGAAATTTGGTGGTTAAGGTTAAATCAGATCCAAAGGCTGTGCACCCTTTTTTGTTGGCTGATGCTGATTGGAACTCGGCCACATCCACTCTCAAGAATTGTATTCCTTCCTTAACTGCTTATGCTATGGAATGTTCTTCATTGATACCCTTTGTGGAAGTCATTCCTCAAGCGAGTATCGACCAAGACTAACCACCTAAAGCAAAAGATCCCAAGTCTCCCCCATCATCTCCTGCATCCCCTTTATTGAATGCTCCCTTAGGTGATGATTGAGGTTGTTTGAATTCCCGTGAGTTCTTCATAGCAAAATATAAGTTAGACCCCTCTTATATAGAATCCCTGGGTTCTACTGATATGAGGATGGGTAACCCTCCCATTGAGGAAGACAAGGGAAATCCTATCTAGGAGACCCCTCCTTCCCGAGAGAGTGACCCTGCTCTTGTAAAGGATGTTAATGTTTAGGAACCAAGTAAATGAAGTGGGACCATTTTTGTAGAAAATTTTGACATCCATTGGTGACACGAGACACTCTACATGGAGTCGCCCCCTTCTAAAGTTCTACAAGCTCATTATAGGTTTGGTTATGAACTTGCTTCTCAATATGGCTATGGGAAAAGAGGCCTAGGATGTGTTGAGAAAGGAATACAAGTCCCTATCTAGATTTGGGATGCTCTATTGAACAGTATAGACAAAAACCTTGGTGGAGTGTTAATATTATTTTAGCTGAACCATTAAGTTTGGTCCATCCCAAGTTGATAAAAGAAAGGGGACATCCTGAGAAGATTCCTATGGATGTCTTTTCTTTGGATGAAGAATTGGTGGAATTCCTAGGCGCTTATTATCTTTTGTCTCCTTACCATCACAAAAAAGGATTCTCGTATCACTTACATAAACAAGCATACTTTGGAGAATATATTTTACGTCTTGATGAGGAGGTCCCTCTATCTAACATCAATGATTTTGTGCTGATATGTCATCCCAAGAACTGCAATCCTCTCCTTAAAGGACATATTTTCGATTTCCCCATGGACTTAAATCCTCAAAAAAGGTAATCAAGATTGGGAAGTGTCTCTCCCCCAAGGAGGTACATGAACACTCTCCTCTCTTATGTACTCACCCCAATATCTTTGCTTGGACATATGAGTATATTCTTGGTATTGATGAGTCCATAGTGGTCCATAATATAATTCTATGTCTTGACACCAAGCCTGTTAAGAAAAAAATTTGAAAGATCAACCTTAGGGTAGCTTTAATGATTAAAACTGAGATAGAAAAGTTGATGAAACCAGGCTTTATCCATCCTATTGACTATTCTACTTGGATTTTATGTATAGTCTATTGGGTCTCAAAAATGCTGGTTGAATGTACCACAAGAGGTTGCCACACTCTCACTACATTTTTGGTCAACTGACAAGGCCAACCGATATGGTTGAACCCTCTACTCTTAAGGCTCTATCAAACCTAGGTGGGTGCACCTATATATGTAACATAGATTTTGAATTATGTTTCCTACTTGACCTAACTATCCACAAGTGGCAATTTAATAGTGGAAAGATATGATCCTACTTTGGTATAAATTGTATATGCAATATCAAGGTATATGAATTAATATGTTTAATTAAGAGATGTCAAATGAAATGAATAAAACTAATGTAATGAAAATAAGAGAGACCAGTGCCTTATTGGGTAACTAAGTCAAATGAAAGCCTTTAATGAATGGTTTCTATCTAGCAAGTCCTCTAATTGTTTAGCATATGACTATGAGTTTATAAATGGTATGAACATGCAAGAATGTAATTGATAAACCCTACTTGAGGCAAAATATCAAATTTGACTATCTGATTCTTCTTATTGATACAAATGACTTTCCCAAATTACTGTAATTGATTTAAAGGAATTTTGACTCTTCTTTAAAGAATCCAATGAACCAAATCACATAGAAACAACAAATGTGTACTGATAAATTGAATATATACTTGATACTTCAATTTAAACAATCAAGAAACATCAAATTGGAGACAATCAAATAATCACAAGAAACCAACAAACAATTGATGCCAGGATGAAATCACCAAATTAACTATCTTTCATTATCTTCTTCGAAATTTATACAAGCAACATAGTCTCCTTGAATATCATTTTGAAAATATAATTCTTATAATGATCTATCCTATTCTAATTCGATCTTCTACCCCCCTTCTATTTATCCAATAACGGATATTTATACATCAGTTTGCAAAAGGATGTGCCTTTTCAAAACTCTACAACATAAAATGTTTTAACAAATTCTCCATTTAACTAATTCTTGTCAAGCCACAAATGGACTGCAGACATATCCTTCGTATAATCCTAGCCCTCATGAGTGTCAGCATCCCCCAATGCATCATGGATCACAATCTCCATCATTATCATTCTCTCATTCTGCTCAGATGCTTCATCCAATGTTACGTCCTCCATAGTGGCCGATTTCAACATCTCTTGGAGTATTGTTTCACACTCACTTCTCCACGTAATTGCTTCTTTCATTTTTCCTTCATCATCATATAACTTGGTCAATCTATCTTTGAAATCCTCTATAAATCCTTGCATCTCTCCTTACAAATCTTCATAGAGATCCCTATGTCTGTCCATGATACAGTTGGCATTCTCAATCTCTTCATTACTAGGAGTGTCCTTCTAGTCCAATTCATCAATTTTTTCCTGAATTCTGCTATCCACTATCCTGTGTTCCTTTATGGCATCCAAATATCATGAATGTTTTCCCCAGAGCCTATTTAACCAAGTGGTTAGGATGACCTGTCTTCTTTTGATTATTGTAGAAAGTGCATCTATTTTCCCTTGAGAATATGCAGTTGATCCTTCCCAATGATCCCTTTTCTATGAACTCTCACCTTGGGTGAGCATCCTTGTTGGCTCTGTTACAGCACCTACCAAGTCTTTTAAGCATTCATTTTCTCTCAACATCCTTTCATTACCAGTCTTATACATCTCCCTTTCCCTTATCAATGCTTGGATTTGAGCTTTATTTAACTTGGCTATGTTTATCCCAATATCAACAGTTGCTACAAGGTCAACTTCCCCAGCCTTCAAGGTCATGACATTTCCAAATGCCTTTTTAGTATCAATAATAATTGACCTTTTGTGAGGAGGATATAAGGACCAAATAATCAATGTCTCATCATCAGTGTTGTATCTTGATCCTATGTATACCTCCATCAATTTTTCTATACTTATCTTGTGGGTGGCATTGCTATGTTTCAAGAAACTATCAAAAACTAATGCAGAGTTCATATCCAAACCTGGAAAAATCATGGCACCTGCATTTTCTAGCAACTCCCTTCCCTTTTCAGGGGTCATGTTACTCATTTCCTTATCTACTTCATCATTTAAGCTTTTCAACAATTGATCCTCATTTCCTAGAGTAACATTGTCAACCTGCCCTCTTATCTCTTTTCCTTTTTCCTTATATAAAAATGTCTTAAACTTCGAGGTCCTTATCAATTCATCGTTTGATATGAAAGACCTATAGTCTTCATGTCTTGTATCTACATCCATGGTTTCCTCAACATAATGTTCCCTTGAACCATATGTATAGTCCTGAGTCCTCATTCTTGAAACTTTCTCAGATGAGCTTTGTGGCCTGCCTGTTTCTGATATCCCTTTAATGGAGGATAACAATTTAGCATCCATTAACTCTTGATTATATTTTCCAATCACAATTCCAACCTCCTCTGCCTCTAGCTTTCTAATTATGTCATTAGATTTATAAGGCACATAATGGTACTGTCCGAAATTTATTTTTTGCTTAGTAGAGTGAATATACCCTTCCGGATCAAAGTTCTTTCTAACTGGTGCTCTTCTCATGTTATAGTGCAACAATTTATCCAAAATCAAATCATAACCTTCCTTGGCTAATACAGTGAAATCACTAAAACACAATATGATGGGCATAAAAGCCTATTTCCCATATGAACTTAAGTTCATAACACTGGAGTAATCCATTTTCCTAACAATTTCTAGGTAGGCAATTCTATCTGAGACACTTCTAGGCAGAATGAAAGGTGCATCTTCAAAGCCATAAATCCTAATCATTGTGGAATTCTCTAAACAATACCAATCCCCCCAGTTATGGTTGATTGGTCCATTGTAATCTCTAGGCCTAAGAAACCTTTTCACTTCTTCAGATATAGAAAAATCACAAGGATGGTTGAAAAATCTATACAAGGGTTTCACAAAAAAATCTTCAAAATGAAAGAAATTTGAATTGGAAAACCTATTGTCCCAAACAACAGTCCATAATTGAATAGGCAATGGCCTACCTTCCTTGTCAAATTGTGAAATCCTAAGCTCCTGGGGCCATAAACCCAATTCTTCTCCGAAGTACAACACTGAATGCATCAGTAGTGAATAATTTCTTAGATGGAGAACAAAAGAACAACCTTTTATTGCCATCAAACCTATATGCAGCTATTTAAAAATGTGTGCAGCATAGTCAAATAATCTTGAATTATGATACTCAGTGTCTGCAACAATTACCGTGGGTACAACTGCCATATGCTCAAATACCTCCATCCCCAATACTTGTCCCACCGAGTAGTAAGTGTATTTGAGGTAAGGTTCGAAAAGATCAACATGATAGGATGGCCCCTCATTGTCTTCCATTGGAATAGGCTTGTCGTGACACCTAATTCTGTGCAGAGGCAACCTCCACCCTTTATAGATGTTATCCATCCTTCTGAACTCACTGTCAAGCTCTTCGCTCACTATTTTCTCACTGCATATTCCTTCCATCCTGAAAACCTTAGCAATTGTGTTCTTAGATATATGTATCAACGAGTTCCCTGACAAATCACATATAGCTTTGCCTTTCGGGTCATAATTTCTAGCTCGCATCTTTATCAGTTCAACATCAACAAAAAAGTTAGGGCACACCAATTTCCCTAAATTAAGCCTCCATGGATTACATACTGGCTCAAAGTGATTTCTCCTGTGATAGTGGAAAATGAATAACTCATAGCCCCTAATCGGAGTCCAAACAACCCCTATAAATTTGCATTTATCATCCAGTTTGTTATCTTCTATCAGAACGCCTAGCTCTAGGTCCAAAACTAGGCAACTGATCTATGAGGTCCTGATTAAGCTTCCTTTCAGTACCTTGTGTTTGTAATTTAGTCTTCTACCTTTTTTCTTTTGATTGGCTACCCACCCCAAGTTTTCTTCCCTTTAGTTTTCCTGAAACAACGCCTTCCATAATTCAAAATTTTATGAGTTTTGAAGAGAAACTTACTGTAACTTTTTTGCAGACTCAAGCTAGGTAAATGCCTTAATTGCTCTGCTGGTTCCTTTTATTTCTTTCACTTTGAATTCTGTGAGGCAATGATTTCAATTGATCATACCCTGATATGCAAAATTCCTATGCTTCGTGGCGCCATTAATTGTCTTTACTAAGATATGAATGCTGCAAGTTTTTTCCAAATTCTCGCTATCACATCAGGGCTCATATTGGTGAGATATTTCAAATCTTTGGCCGATCCGCCTGTTCAACGTTCACCCATCTGCCAAGATGTCTTGCAGTTTCCCCAACTTTACAAGTCTCCCCAATAGTTTCTCTTCTTTCTCTCTTTATATCGCCACTACTTTCACCAAAACAACCATTGCTTAGACTCAATGAATCGGGCCAATAGTTCTTTATCTTACTCCGAAAATACTTTGTCTCACTAAGATGTTTGCTTTATTTACTTATGTCACCGAGACTAAGCAATTTGTTCTGCCGACAAAATAATATTTGCTGTGATGTGTCTTAGATCTCCCTGCGATGACATGTCTCTCCGATACGCCTTCTTTTTGGTAAGACAATGTACATTGTCTCCCCGACATCTTTTATCTTGGTAAGCTTCAATTTTCATCGATGTAACCCGAGGGGTCAGTAAGACCTTCTGAAATCTCCCCGGCATCATTTTTCTCACTGATATGTTCTTCTTTTGCTTTATCGGCAAGACCAATAACACTTTGGGCAGTGTTTCAAAATTTATCTCCGATGACCAAAGTCTCCCTAATAGGCTTCAATTTTCTCCAATCGGCCCAAGGTAACTTAGCTCGATATGATCTTACACCGTCATGTTGATACCTTTTCTCTTGCCAATAAGTACTATAGACCCGCATTCTCCTAATGTACAATTTTATCGGTATGACTCATTTGATGTCTCACCGATATATTGAAGATATGTACATTATCATCGATGAGACCTGCATCAACTTATGCCGATATTTTCATATGTCAATGTTTCAATGCCAAATGAAATTTATGGGGTTTTATGACAAAATTTAAACTAAATTTTGTAAAAGGATGTTATGTGAGGATTTTTTTGTCTATATTATGAAGGTTTTTGGCAGGCTAATAATCATGAAGGGTGAATAAAATGGCCAAAATTTCACAGTTCCAACATAGTCATTGTTAGAAAACCTAATGGTCATATTCGTATATGTATTGAATTTTGAGACCTTAATAAGGCTTCCCGTAAGGATGATTTTCTATTAAATAATATAAATATGATTATGTACTCGACTGCAGGCCATGTATTGTTATCTTTTATGGATGAATTCCCAGGTTATAATTAGATTTGTATCAACCCAGATGATAATTACAAGATAAACTTCACTACCCCTTGAGGTACCTTCTGTTATGTGGTCATGCCCTTTGGTTTAAAGAATGAAAGAGAAACTTACCAATGAGCAATGACCCTAATATTCCATGATTGTATTCATAAAATCTTGGAGGACTATGTTGATGACATCCTGACAAAGTCTGTAAATCATCAAGATCATGTGAAGAACCTTCATCTTATCTTTGAAATAATTTGACTTTACAAGATAAGACTCAATCCCCATATGTGTGTCTTTGGTGTAGATGTTGACAAGCTCCATGGGTTTATAGTCTCTTATCATGGAATCAAGGTTGACAAAAATAATATTGATTCTATTTTTAACATGCCTCCACTGAGGAATATCACCAAGTTGCAAAGTTTACAGGGGAGGATTGAGGAAATTTGTAGATTCATATCTCAGTTCACTGATCGTACCCTCTCTTTCACTTTCTTATTGAAACAGGATGTTCGCTTCATATGGGATGAAGAGTGTCAAAAATATTTTGAATCCATCAAAGCTTATTTAACTAACCTTCATGTACTGATGTCGACTATGCAAGATAGACCTTTCCTACTTTATCTCGCTACATCACCATATGCTTTGGCTGCTCTACTAGCTCAGTATGATGATGTAGGAAGAGAGAGTGGTCTACTATATTAGCCGCATCCTTGTAGAGTATGAAACCCATTATTCATCCATGGAGAAGAAATTCCTCACTCTTGTATTCTCTATGTAGAAGTTGATGCACTATGTCCTCCATGCTAAAACTCATGTTATAGTGAAAACAAATCTTTTGAGACATTTATTCTATAGCGCTAGCCTTGCGTGAAGATTAGCAACGTGGGTTATGTTGATTTCTGAGTTTGATATAAAATTTGTCACTCATAAATTGATAAAGGGACAATCGATTACTGATTAGTTAGCAGATGCTCCCTCATCTTGCTCCTTCCCTTGGTTTGATTTTTTCCTGATGAGAATATTTTCATGATTAATTATGATCTCAAATGGAAGATGTACTTTGATGGATCGAGATGCTAGACTAGTTTTAGAGCGGGTGTGATCCTAATATCCCCCAAAGGAAAACCAATCCCCCTATCCTTTCGACTAGACTTTCCTTGTACTAATAATATCGCTGAGTATGAAGCTCTTATTGTTGGCTTATGTGTCACAATTGCATTAAATATAAAACACCTTCATATTCTAGGTGACTCTAAACTTACTGTAAATCATATCATGGGAACTTATCAAGCTAAACATAGTAGATTTTCCCAATACTGAGACCTCACCTTGTCCTTGCTTAATCAATTTTCCTCTTTCACAATAAACAATGTCCCTTAGAGAGAAAATAGACATGTAGACGCCATGGAAAGTGTTTCTTGTCTAGTACCTTCAGAAGGGGATACAAAGGAATATCAATTTCCAATTCATGTCACGTGAACCCTGATGATATCCAACCAACACAGGCTTGAGTCTTTGGCTTGTCTTCATACAAACTCAGGAGAGTGGCTCTATAGTATCTACTATTATTTAAAGACCAAAAAATTTCTTGGTCATGTGATGAGAAATGATCACACTCCTACACGAAGTTTTGATGTGTTATGTTATCTTATCTGATGTTCATTATCAAAAATATTTTAACGGCTTATTGCTAAGATGTCTCACTAAAGAAAAAATACCCCTTTGCCTTAAAGAATCCCACTTGGCCTCTAGGGGTGGAAATTTTGGTGGTAAATCCCTAGTGAGGAAACTGGTACACATGGGATACTACTGGAAAACAATGGAACAAGATTCCTTCATTTTTTTCAAGAAGTGCCTTCAATGTCAAAAACATAACCATCTTATCCATGCTCCTACTCAGAAGTTGTAGAATGAAACTTCTCCTTGGTCGTTTGAAATATTAGGGTTGGATATTATTGGGAAAATATCACCTCCTTCATCCAAGGGACATACCTTTATCATCACCTCTATGAATTAATTGACAAAATGGGTCGAATCTATGCCACTTTGATCTACAAATTTTGAAACAATCTGTAGGTTCCTCTTGAACAATATCATTTCTTGTTTTGGACTACCTGCTACACTTGTTTCGGATAATGGTAAACCATTTAAAAGAAAGGAAGTAAATAAATTCTTGGAGAAGTTTCATATTCAACACATGTTTTCTACACCATATTATCCACAATCCAATGGTCAAGTAGAAGCTTCTAATAAAGCCCATTAACTCATTCTTCGTAAAATAGTTTAGAAACATGGTAAGGATTGGCATATTCAATTAACATGTGCTTTGTGGGCTTATCACAAGAGTGTTCGTACAATGATGGGAACAATTCCTTATAACCTTGTGTATGGCACCAAAGCTATCATTCCTTTCGAGTTGGAAATTTTATATTTGCGGGTTTCCCTTAAATGGTTAATTGATGAAGAAACCTATCAAAATAACTTTTTGCATCAGCTAGAGATGCTCGATGAGCACCATTTACAAGCCCTCGACCATCTTAAAGATTATCATCAGTCATTATCAACACAGTATAATTAGGGTGTGCTTCCTAGGACCTTTAATCTAGGAAACCTGGTTCTATATGAAATAAGTGGAATGTAAATGCGTTGCCTAATGAGAAAGGGAAGTTCAACACTAAATGGTTAGGTCCTTACTTTATGATTTTTGTATATGGTTCAAGTTCCTATAGATTGTCATCTATGGATGGAATACCCTTAAAGGAGCCTGTCAATGTGATGCATCTTCATCGATACTATGCATAGTGTCCTATGTGTCACATGTGTGACGCTCTCCCTAAACGGTAGTAATAATGAATATATTGACATTTGCTCATTTTCACATCATGATTTTTTTTGCGTTTATGACATGACCATGTGTGTGTGTGTGTAATAAAACATACATATATGTGTTTGATACATCACATTACATCTGTTAAAGTAATTAGTTAACCATGATATTTAATTAACATTTATCCAAATATGTTTAATTAAATCATGATTAGCATCTAATTATGTAAGAATGCATCCATATAAGAAAATAAAATCCATAGCATGAGCATACATGAAAATGGAAAATGTACACATAAATGAAGCCATGATACTGGAACTGATATATACATATATGTCCAATGTATGAATTGAATTTCATGTACATGTATCAGACCACTGCTATAAAAAATGAGTGGTTTTTAAATGTGTGTCTATACAAAATATCTACAAGTATATATGTATATCTATATCTAGCTACAAAAATGATATATAGAAGAGGGAATCATATCCCTATGGTGCATGGATCCTTGAGCCCTCTAGGTTTGGTGGCCACTCTAGTACTCTGGGAGGAGGTTGCATAGTGGTCTACAAACGAGATCAATGTGAGCATGATACAAATAAGCCTACCTGTATCCCTCTCAGCTCCCCCTGTAGGGAGAAAATATCCATCTTCACTTGGATCAACTCCTCCTATAGCCACTGAACATCTTCCAAGATCACAGTCATCGACTGTACATCAAGCTCATCAATATGGCTCTGAAAGACGATGTGTGCCACCTCAACGACATTGACCCTTGTCATTGTCGTGTCTTTCTTGATGAGAATTGTCTACAACTCCCACAACAACTGATCTCACTGTCCCTACATGGTTGTCACCTTTGCAACTAGTTGTATGACCTCTATGTCCTGCTCCTTGTACATGGTCCTTAGACGTGCCGCCGGCTCAAAAGTGGGGGCATGCCTCCTTTCTGAAACTAGATGATAGACCTCAAGGAATTTTCTCTAGATAGGCACGATAGGGGCCACCATTAAAATACAATGAGCTAAGAACTCAGTCCATCCCTATACATTCTCTACACACATAGAGAGAGAAATGAGAATCAGTATCGCATGGCATATATAAACAATCATAAATAGAAATGAAAAAAAGAATGAACATGACAATAATATACTACACATACCTGGATCCCTTGGCTACCATGTGGGATCATGGTGTGGGTCGATGCTAGGGCCCGCACTACTGGTATCGGTGGCCAACCCTAGATATGATAGTGCTACCACTACTTGGATAGTGGGGACCGATGGCATTGATGAGATAGGGGTAGTTGCAAGGGGATATGATCTTCTCCATCACCTCAGCCTCACAATCATCGCCTCCTACTCCTATGTCGGGTCCTCCTCTGTGTCACCCTACTGGTGGAATTTTCTCTTATCTTGCAGAGGCTAGTGGGGCACATCCTCCTATGGGTGAGGCTCCCCTCTCAAAGAACCCTCACCAGAAACTAGAGAAAGAAAATGCCTCTCCCACCACTACATGAAGTCTTCCACTACCTTGACATTATCTACTGTCGCCATGGACGAAAGATCATGTTTGGGCTCATCATCATCCAAGAGGATGAAATATGTGATAGAAGAATGAGGGTGATCACCCACCCTTGCTACACTATAGTGCACCTTGGTGTATGTGGGAATGTCGGGTGATATAGTCTAAATATGACAATTCTACTGAATGACCCAACTCCAATAATAAGGAACAATAACAAAGTTACATCAACCAACCAAAAAATGGTCACACTATAGGTTCCTTAGGAACTTTTTCTTATTGATGCACCTGAAATAATGGTAAGGTCTCTAGCGAACCTCTCCCACAATAACAATGTCAAACTGTAACCTCCAAAATTGTAAATCCTTGAAATGCCACTAATCCTTCATATCATACCAGTGGGCCATATGAACCTTATACGATCATTGGCAAGGAAAATAAATTGACTGGCTGCACATGATGTGGGTGAAAGCCCACACCTGCAAAAGTGCACATGTTGTGAGGTTGTGGTACTCATAGTGCACGTAGCGCACAAGCTACTAGTACAGGTGTGCCATCATGTTTCACCTCGAGGAAAAAATAGTTTGATGCTCTACCATCTCCCTGATAATAGGGATGAGGCCCCCATGAAGGTGCAAGCATCACCCATCTATGGTGATGCAAAAGGTGACTATGATGACCATCACCCAGCATAGCAACTACGTTGTTGTCCTTGCTTGGTCATATCAATGGGTGTAGATATGACCGATGTCGTCATCATCTATTCTCCCCATGTAGTAGAGGATTCCCTCCCTATGCTCCCCTATCGATCGGGTGTCATTTAGGACCACCAAGAATCCACAAATGGGTAGCCCAAGGATCCAATAGACATCTTAGAGAGTGATAGTTATCTCTCCACATGGCAGATTGAAAGATGATGTGGTGATATACCACCACTCCATTAGAGAGGTGAGCATCCTCTCATGATATTGCATCTCTCGCATAGTGAATATGTGGTAGAGACCAATCCACTTCAGGTGTGTGATCTCGTCTTGAGAAAGATGATCCCTTTGCTCATGAATGAGTCAGAATGCTCACCCTTTGGGATGCTCTTGGATCTTCAGATAGTCTTGCAAAAAAGTAAAAAGTTCTAAGTCAGAAACATCATAGAGAAAATTAAAAATGTTGAAGAACATATGTGTGTCGTGCAAAAATTTGCATGTGTCTTGGATGATAGCACATATTGAGGACCTGAGCATGAATTCTTTATGCCTACACACCTTGAGGAATGGAAAAATACAAAAAAATAAATAAAATTCACAAAACATGAGGGTTAGAGGCCTACCTGGTCAACCTCACAACCCTCAGCGTTGTCTTGGAATAGATTCTCTAGCCTTGGCACCTCGTACTCTCTCCTGATCGATATTTTTTTGAATTTTCTCTCACAAAATTTAATAATTTGCTCGTAGGGAATCATGAAATTGACCCTTCTACAAGCCCACCTAGGTATATATAGGCCACCTAAGGCCTACTTTTCCTAGAGCTCATGGCTCCCTGGTTTCTCCTGACTTTACCCCACCAGGTTAAGGGAAAACTCAAGAGGGGGAATGCAATCACCCTTTGATCATATTTTTCCTCCAAACTAACCATTTTTTCTTGATCATTCTTCTCTCTATGGTAGTTTCTTTTGATTTTTTTGAAACTGACTCAAAATTTTAAGATTTATGGGATACAATTTTGAATAGTTTTTCACAATTGTTATGTTGCTATTTGTTAGGCTTGGAAGCTAGGGGCATCCTTGATACTGGTTAGCTCAACCTCGACAACCTCTACTATCCCTCTTTCTAGCATGCATGCCCATAAAATCAAGAATTTGGGTGAAATTTATCTTCTGTACTCTAGTGAGATTGATTATTTTCCAAAATCAAGCCCACTAAAGTGGGGGAAAAATGTAATGTCACAAAATTCTACCTAGGGGAAATTCCACTTTTTTTTGCATCTTTCCTAGCATTTATGACACCTTAGAAACATTAATGGAAAAGTCCCATGAGTCAAAATTTCATGATTCTAGCTTCATGTGGACACATGATGAGATGACAAAGGCCTGACAAGGCATTTCTTAAAAATTTAGGGTTTGGATACCTACGTGGTGCACAGACGTCTGTATGGCATGAAGTGTCCTGGCGGTTTTCCGAATTTGAAATGGAAAATCTAGAAACCTGATCCTAGCAAAACATTTCCTAGTGGCTAGGTCTTCAGTGTAACCACTCTATTCCACCCTTGCATGCGTGAAAATCCCCTTTTTTCTCTCATGTTGGGGTTGGAAGTCATCAGTTGAAGCATTATCATTACTTTCTCTAGTATTAGGTAAGCTCGATCCTTGAATAGTAGCACTCTTATAGGATAAGTCATGTTGGAATGAGGTCCCTCTAGTAGATATCAGATTTCAAGTAGCTACCAGCTCTCAAGCAAGCATATAGCAGTGCTCTCGTGTGCTCGAAAAGAGGTTCTTGACCCATGGGTAATGCTCTCTCTCTCTCTCTCTCCCTATCATTCTTTCTTACTTTCTCATTTGTTACTTTGTGGTGTAGGCTCTACTTCAAACTGGGTTTTATTTTCACCAGGTGCTTTGTTTACTGCTTTAGACTCTTTTCCAAACCCAACTGTCTGTAGAGGTGGGAACACCAAAATGAGGGTCTAACTGAGGAAGACCCCTATATAGCCCCAACCTTTCCCCCTTGATGTTTTGTGTGCAGGTTACGAAGTGAAGCTTTGAATAAAGACTCAGCTGCATGACGGTAATCTCGTTTGATTTCTTTTGTGTCTTCCTTTAGTTTTCTAGATTTAAAGTGATTATCCGGTCTGTCACACTTTTGACTTGAGTCTTGAATTAAAATTCAACTCCACTTGCTTGAGTTCCTGAGTCTTTCATAGCTTAGGATGCGAGTGCATCTTTTAGAGGATAGTGCGTCATGTTGACATCCTGAAATTGCGTTGACGTGTTTTGGCCAAGAGCTCCTAAGCTAGAGGTGCAAATCTTGAAGTCTTGTAGCTCTCTCAGGGTGTGAGATTATTTTCTTTCTATCCTTCATCATTTCATTGATTTTTTCTAGTTGAGGTGTATAAGGGAAATACATTCCTTTGTGATCTCTTAAGAATAAAGAGACTCGTGTGTAGTGAATCCCTCTTATATCACACCCCTTAGAAACCAATCTATCCTTGAATTTTTCTATAGCATTATTTGATTTAAATTTTTTTTTGTAAACCCATTTTCAACCAATAACATTCTTACCATTGGAAAGTGGCAAAAGTTCCCAAGTTTTATTCTTCACCAAAGAATCATATTATTCTTTCATAGCTTGCTCCCATTCTTTATTCCCTCTAGCTAGCTCATATGAAATTGGGTCAATAATTTGTAATACTTTGGACATAAGAACACTGCCATTCCTTCCTTGAATTTTTGATCCTTGCCCATATATATCTTCAATGTTCCTTGTCTTTTGTTTGACTTGAAATTTATCTTCTTCATCATCACTACCTGCAAAAAATAACTAATTACAAGAATTATTTGCTTCAATTTCAATAGTATTAGTAGTGCACACCTCATCCTCATCAATGGAGTCTCCATATCTTTCTAAAATATCAAAAAAATGAGAAGCATTTGTTGTTGTAGTGTGAGAGGAAGTGGTTGTAAGTTGTGAATAATCATCAAACTTTACATCTCTACTAACAAAGATCTTGCTTTGTGTCAAATCATATAACTTGTAAGCCTTTAATTCTTCACTATAACCCATAAACAACCACTTATGACTCTTTTTTTCTAACTTTTCCCTTTTTTCATCAAGAATGTGTGCCCAAGAAATATACCCAAATACTTTAAAATACCCAATGTGGGTCTTTCTACCACTCCAAGATTCTTCAGGGGCAATATTTGTGAGGGTTTTGGTGGGGATTCTATTCACAATATATGCAGCACAAGAAACAACCAAACCCATAAATTTATTATGCAAACTTTTAAAATGCAACATACAATGAACCATTTTTAAAAGAGTTCTATTCATCTATTCAACGAACCCATTTTGTTGAGGGGTATACAAAGTTGTTATTTGTATCTTAATACCATAATTTCCACAAAATGACTCAAATTCATAATTGAAATATTCACCCCCATTATCCATCCTTTAGCATCTTATTATTTTCCCACTTTTATTTTCAACTAATTCCTTAACCTTTTGAAAATCATCAAATACTTCATTTTTCCTTTCAATAAAATAAACCCATACTCACTTGTAGTAATCATCAATAAAAGTCAGAAGGTAATTGGCACCTGAAAGTGAAGGACATCCTGGTTCACATAAATCACTATGAATGAGTTGCACTAGATGATTAGCTCTCCATGCTTTACTTGAATTAAAAGGATCTTGATGATGATTCCCTAACACACGTCCTTTACAAACACCTTCAGAAGTTGAAATTTCTATTAATCCTCTAACCACATCCATTCTAATCATGTCTTGTAATTTTCTATAATTTATATGTCCAAGTCTAGCATGCCAAAGTTTTATCATATAATCATTCTGAGCAATAAAATCATGAGAGAGTGTGTATTCATCATCAAGAAACCTCACAAATTTAAATAGACTCTCTTCATGATCAACTCTACCAATAGAAATTATATTTATTATGTCTTTTCTATCTCTAATAATAACTTGATTAGAAATGGAAACAAACTCATATCAAACATAAACCCTTTTACACACTGAAATAAGATTTACCCCTAATCCTTCAATTAGTAAAACATTTTTCAAACAACCATTTGTTACATTAACAATCCCTATTCCTAAAACTAGAAATTTAATTTTATTGCCAATAGTAAATTTTTATTCTTTCCGTCATATAAATCAATAAACAAATATCTATCCCTAGTCATGTGAGACAATTCACCTGAATCTAAAATCCATTCTTTAGTAGAATTTGAAGCAAAGTATCCCCCCTTAATACTATATTTACTCTTGGGTGTAGCAATTACCTCGTCATTTTCAGATTTATCTTGCCTTTTTAGGGAGATGGCTACAAAGATATGTCTATCCTTCTTTGCATCCTTAAACCTTTCTTGCTTGGGCTTGTATTTTTTCCTTTCATTTTACCTCTTCTTCAAAAAAAATTTCTCCATGTGATTCTCACCTCCACAATACCTACAAATAAAGGGTTTTCTTCCAACTTGCTTTTCTGCACCACATTTCTAGAAAAATGGATAGAACATTTATTATTTAAAAAATTATTATTTCCTTTCCAATTCTTCTTTCCATCATTTGTAGAAAATTTACTTTTAGCTTCATATGCATGATTCTTATTAATATATCCTTCTTTAATAAGCTGGACTTCTTTATCTAAAATAGACTTGCAAAATTGATCAAAATTTTGTTGGGGGTATTGGTATTTAGTTGAAGAACCATTTTACTTGATTGATTAAATACCTTGTATGGCTAGGGAAGGTTACTTTCAACCATTGCAATCAATTGATTTTTTTTTTTTTGCATATTCAACACCTATTTTCTTCAACTAATCATTTAAAAAAGTAACTTCATTGAAGTAATCGGTCATTTTTTCAAAATAAGATGGATCTATATTCATCAATTTTTCTTCTATATTAAATGTTCTAGCAATATCTACATCTTTATAATATTTTTCTAAATTCTCCCATGGCTCTATTGGATTATTAACATCAACAAATATTCTATTGAGATTGGGGCTTAAAGCTTTACCAATAATGCCTCTATCTTGCTCCAACTTGAATTTCCATAACTCTTTTTATTTTTCAACTTGGGGTTCTTCAATTTCCTTATTCACTATCCTCCATAGAGCCTTTTCTCTCAGAGCATTCTTGACTGCAATCTTCCAATCTCAAAAACCACTTCCATCAAATATTGACGACACTTCATTTGTAGAGCCCATGTTAGCGAAAAAAAAATATTTTTTAAACAAATATTACTCCAACAATATAACATACCTACAAAAAATCACTCTAGCAATATATTTCTAGCTGAACCTAGATCTGATACCATGTAAAAATAGACCCAAAAATCAAAACACAATAGAACCATAGTAATAAACTGATAAAATAGGGTAAAATAGAGTTGGATAACTTAGAAAAGTATATTTATTTAGCATGAATGCACTACACTCAGTCTAGATACCATCTACTATAGTTGTCCACAATCACATATATATAGCTATAAAATATTTGAAGCCTAGAAGCTTCTAGCTTTCTAAAAACCTCTAAAACCTAGAAGCTTCTATTTTACAGCAACTCTTAGAATGTTATTTTATAGAACAACTCCAAGAATTTTCTAGCTTATTAAAGACTCTAGAAATATTCTATTTTTTCTAGACAATATTAATTATCCCTAACACTTTCCACTCATTAGGATCCTTACCTTGGTAATTATTATTTTCTCCATTCTCTCTATATGAGTCACCTCTTTGGGACTCTTCCACCTTGATTAGGTATCCCAACCTTTGTGGGTGCTTTTTTGTTGAGCTCTTTCTTCCATCTTTCATCAGCAAGTATACATACACCACATCTTCCCATGCTCCAATTTTTCACTCCATCTCCATATTGTGACCAAAAATATTAATGTTAAGTATCCATAACATTTTTTTTAAAAATATTGATGAAGTGTAGAATTATATATTTGTATAATTAAATTTATAAATGCTATAAAGTTTGAATCTACTATATGCACACAATACAAACTATATTTTTTCAAGGGTATTCATAGTAGTGATAGTTATGACAAATAGAATGTATTTAATGGTGGTGGGGCTGTTTCTAGACTACAATATTTATTGTTTTGAGGAAGTTGGTTTGAATTACCGTATTTGATTTATTTATAATTGTTCTTACAAACCTCTAAACCTCCAACATATTTTCCTTTCTAGAAACTTGGTTGTGAGTCTTGCTTCTGAGGAGGGCCTTATAGTCAAGAATACATTAAATATCATTATTCATACCTTGTAACTAATTCATGGCACATCCTTGAGACAATTAATAAATAAATAATTTTCCAATGTTTGGCCAGCTTTATCATGAATTATGATATGTGTCACGAAATTAAATGTGATAAATTAATATTGTAAGACATCTTATTATATAATTGAAAACGCAATTAAAAAACATAAGGGTTAAAAAAATTAAAATAATTTGTTCCTAATGAATCTTTAATAGTAGAAGATGAGTTTTCTTAAGTTTACTAGTCATAAATATTGTGAATCATTTAATTCCTTAAGGACTAGAACATATATACATATATAATATTCAAATTCTATTTTTTCCCCTTATTATTAATCATGAACTTGTATTTCTCCATTTTTTATGTTGAGAATTTATTCAAAATTAAATTAAGATATAGAGTATTTGTAAATGAATATCTAAATAAGGAAAAAATTTGTCTCTAAAACAATGCAAATATCTTTCCTCATCATTACATATTCTATATATTTAATGATTTTCTTTATATTTCTTAAAATTCATCATAGTCAAGTGTTGGGCCCTACTCAATATTTAAACTTGGTCATAGTTTTCTGTAAATACTAATTGTTATTAATTTATGGATTTTCTATTAAATTTTCACTATTATACGTGGCATTTATGTTAATATTTTTTTTATTTTTTTTTAAAATAAAATAAAGATAAAGCATATTTTAAAATCAACTGACACCTAAATTGTTTGAATGCAAACACAAGTATTGATGTGTTGAATAAAAAATTTAAAAATTAAAAAAATTAATATATTGTAGAATACTATTTATAATGTTATTTTTTTCAAAATATATAAGACAAAGTATGGATTGTATAATGCACATTGACATGTGATGTAGTTTCATAAAACAAAAATATATACATTGACATATTGATGTTTGTTTGATTGAAAGTAATGGTGAGCTAGGTTACTACAACGAAATATGTGTTGTTTTCATGCAAAATTTGAATTATGGGAAAATGATATTTTTGATTTTTTTAAAAAAAATTAGTGGAGCTTTTATTGTTTAGAAATTGAAAATAAGTTATGAAAAAAAAAGAGTGACTAGATATTGACAAAAATGTCACATGATTTCACAATTTTTTATCCTCCTTTGTAACATTTACGTTAAATTTTAACTTCCAAATTTCATCTTTACCAATTATTTCAATTTTTCCTTCAATATTCTAACTATACAAATTATTTTTTTAAAAATATTAATTTAAAAAATAAAATTTAATAACTCCTTAAAATGTCAAACATTAAATACAAGTCCTAAGTTTATTTCATCTCATTATTTAGTATTTTTTATTAATTGTTTAATCCACCCATTAAAATTTATTAATAATTGTTTAATCCAACCACACACAACTAAAATTTTCATGTACATACATGTACTCTCTAACATATTAATGTACACATAGTTTTCTATCAGCATAATCCTTGAACCTCCTTTAGATGTGAACCACAAAATTTGGTTGCTTTGTGTGGGGATAAAAGAATGGGTCCTCTACAACTTGATAGGGTTTTACCTAGAAGGAAGAGAGTTTTTTTTCACCTCCAGGGGTACCAAATTTTGTGATTCGTTCAATGTTTAGGGATTGAATGTGTGAGTGAGATGCAAAAAGGTGCTGAAATTTGTTATGAAAACCTAACTATTTAACCTGTGAAGCAATTTTTGCCTTTGCATATTTTTTGTTTTTTGGCTTTATTTTTGTCCTCGAGGTGATCTATGCACAAGAGGCTTTCATTTCTGAAAAATGCACAAATCGCCATGTTGTGGCTACGAGTGTCTCGATGATCAATCTCTCTACAGTCAGAAGTCGGGCCATGTGTTGATATGGCAGACATTTTATTGCTTCCGTTTTTTGCATAAATGAGATTATCTGCCCTTCCAACATGTCATATATTCATGCCATGTAGCTATGGAAAGGGAATGCTCAAGTAAGAGTCCGTTGAGATGCATTGTACCTTTTCTCAGTAAAAGGATATGATTCGATGCCAACAAAGCCACTTGGGGTGACCAATAGGGTTTTTTCAGATTGTCTTCTAGGATTAGAGTGATTACAAAGGCTAATCCTATTAAAATATCTAAACAACATAAATGAATAGGATTTTGATGACCTAATAAAAGATCTAAAATTGGATTTCCAAGTTATCAGATTTGGATGTCTGGCAGTCATTAACTCTAGAGGAGGTTGGTGTTTTCTTTTCTAGGCAGCTATATATTGACAAGGGAAACATGGAGCAATGGTTCCTGAAGTTTTCTTTAGTTTTCTTAGTTAATTGAAATATTTATTTTCAAAGTTCATAAAAAATTGTTTCACTCTAGCATGTTATGTCTATTTAATGATCAAACTATTATCAGATTGGAATCCAATCTTTGTTTTAAAGTTCATCTAAATCTGAAATGTGAGTTATTTTGAAGATATATTTGAAAATGTGCATGATATGGTCTTTATCAATATTTCTTTCTTTATATCTTCGTCCAAAATAGAACACCATGTCTTACTTGATCTGAATAGCTTTGGTTATTGAATTTCCATGTTGTTTGTTTATATGACTGATCTTAATCTTTAAAGACTGGACTATGTCATTTTACTTCTTTATTTTCATTGTAAGGTTATCATTTTCTCATGATATGCTATATTAAGAGGGAGGGTTTCTATCTCTTTTGAATTTTTTATGTTAAATCTGGAACTTCTATGTTTGATTCAGATCCTAATACACATTTCCTGAGGGTTGATTGAATGACTTCATTTGTGCTTGTATCAAGTCTTTGTTATTCATTCTCCTCCCAACAATGAGGGGAAGTTGTGTTTTGTGTCTCTTATATCACTCATAGATGAAATCTTGTGATTTTGAAATGTTGTAAAAGAGTTGGCACATCACCATTTTTCATGTTTTATTATTTACATTTCCTTTTCCTTTTTCCCAAACTGATAGCAGAGCCAACCTTCTTTTTTGGGCACGCCCATTGGGACATATTCCAAAATCCTGATTAGAGGTAAAAAATATCTCTAGATCAAACTAGAAGAAGGAAACTAGAAGTTTCATCCCCAGGGTTCAAAAAAGGGTAAATTTTAGTACTCCTAGTTACCAACCTCGATACCGAAAGGAAGAAGACCCATAGGTTCTATATCACCTGTCAAAAGTAGAAGAGTGAGAAGTAGGAGTCCAAAATTTAGAGCTTTATCTACCCCGCCTAGAGGCTGAAGTTTCCAAATAAGAATACTAGTTTATCCAATTCACAAGAATATTTTCTCTATGGCCCATGTAATTCCTCCTTCTCCTAGAAAATTTTTAATGTGGGACAGTGGTAGTCCATGACAACCACTTGCTCTGCCTAATTTCTAGAACGCCATCCCCGCTAATGCCCTCAAGGCTATTGCAATTTTTTTGGAGAGGATTCTAAAACCCCTTATGAACACCTGTAATATTTTGTGGAGGTATGTAGGGTGCACAATATAATGAAGGAAAATATTTACATGAGACTTTTAGTTGTTTCTTTCAAAGGAAAAGCTCGGGATTGGTACAGATCCCTAACTTCTGGTTTTATCAACTTGTGGGATAATCTCAGACAAAATCTCTTCGAATGATTTTTAGAGAAATGAGATCGTTCCTCGATATTGAATCAACTAATTACTATCAAGAGAGCTTCACAAGAGGCTATGAACAACTTCAACACCAGGTTTAACAAAACCTGGTAGAGGATCCCTACTACTACGTTACCTCCAGTTGTTATGGAATTCATGTTATTTTTGAAGGCCATCAACTTGGATATCATGGTCCTGATAACTTCCATGGGAGGAGACACCCTCCCTATTGCCTATGAATTGGCAGTCCATGTGGAGAATAGTTTGATAGATGCAGGAAAACTTCTGCTATGACCTCCAATTCTTTTTTTCCGCAAAATATCAGGTTCTTCGCTCCAAGAAGAGCCTTCCCTGAACACTTTAGTCACACAAATGATGAGCTCAATTCTACCCCAATCTATGTACATGTACCCTACCACTCAATCGAGCACGTTGGGTTTTTCCTTTGTGGAAGTGGACCTTAATGATATGAAAGGCTTGATGCAATCTTTCGCTAATGAGCTAGTTATCATCAAGCATTAGCAACCAACTCCTCTGAAACAAGCAACTTAGACATATCAAGAGGGTAGACCTTTCTATCAATAGAATTAGTAGAGTACATATCAAGGACCTGCGGGTTGGGGAGGTCAGCAAGCAACTTCTGCCAACCAAATAGTCTCGCTTACTATGTTGTTGCAAATAGTCAAAGACAACCATAGAAAATAGTTGGTAGTAGGCTAGAACAACTTGGAAGATGATGAAAATGCATGGTGTTTCCCTTGCAATGATAGCCACATGCCTCAAAATTTTCCCAGAGGAAACTTGCAGCAAAGAATAGTGGAGCAGAGGAACAAAGGTATACAACCCAAAATAGAATAATATGAGTCTCTAGAGATGGAGAATGCTTGATTAACAATGCAAATGCAAGGAATTGTTTTAGAACAAGAGTTGGACATAGCACCCAATCAGGCGCTTTTCTCTTGGATGGAATAATAGAATGCATTTTTTGTGAACAAAGTCTCGACAAGCAACGCTCTGTGGGTACAGTCTGATTATAATACTAGATCTAAGAGAAGACTTACCAAGGAATATGTGCCATAGTCTCTCCCTCATTCCCAGTCTCGTCAATCACCATCGTTTGAGAGAAAATGACCCCAACCAACTGTCTGATCACCCCAAAAACAATAGATTCCATCAGTGCCTGAAAAATCACCTAATAAAACATTGAATCTCGTCATGATGGATCACTTTCCACAGAAGCCCAAGGAGATTCCACCATTCAGACCAAAGATCCAACTGGTCAAAACACTTAACATGGTGAAGCAGATGAAGAAGGAACTTGATAACATGTCTGTATGGGACATAATATCTATTTTAGAACAAAATTCATTGCTTGAGGGAGCACTAAAAAATGAAGAACTAAGGTCGCACACATATGAAGCTCTGTTGTGCAATCTAAATAGAGAGAAATTCCTTTTGTCAGATCATCAAATTCCAAAGGTCATAGCCTATACAAATGACATGAAGAAAGTTAAAGAGGGAGAGGTAAGTAATCCAAAGCCCACTCCTTTCCTTTTAACATTAATTGTGGGGGATAAAAATTTCACAATAATATGATTGACTTGGGAGAAAGTACAACAGTCATGCCAAACCAAGTGGTTGATTCCTTAAAAATCAAGTATGAACCTTTGGAGAAGGGAATCATGTAGTTGGATGGAAATAAGGTTCCGATATTAAGTCAGATAAAAGATTTATCTTTAACCCTTTTTTGATGTCCAAGCTAGACAGTCTCACAGGATGTGGTAATAATTGACATTCCCCTAATCTTTGAGATGTGTCTCTCTAGATATTTCATCAAAAATTTGGGTGGATATTTGGTATTGGATTGGTCCCATTTGATTTTAAGAACCAAGCATGAAGAAAAGATGAAGATTCTTTAAGAATCTTTACATCTCAAACACATAGTAGACAGTGCTATTTTTTATTTTGAGGCTACACATACTTTTCAAAGCAAGAAGGTTATTGTGTTGAAATGTTGGAAGATGAAGATGACACAAGCATGGAGATGCCTGAAGAGGAGGTCCTCCTTAGCTAGTTCATCGAATTTGACCCATTTGGAAATTTCCATGCCACGAGACTAGGTACTTATCTCATATTTAATGATGACACAGTCCATCCAAAGCTAGTAAAAGATCAAATAAGCTTTAATGATCTGATGGATAATCGCTTGTGGACATTGTGCTTTGATGGTGCAAAATGGAAATTTGGTTCTAGGACAAGATTTTGATTGTTGTCTCCAACGGGATTTGAGATCCTTAAGGCTTATCATTTCCAATTTCCATGCTCAAATAATGGTGTGAAATTTGAAGCATTAATCTACGGTCTTTCCCTTGCCGAGTTAATGAGTGTGAAAATATTTTAAGTATTTGGAGATTCCAAGTTGGTAGTAAGCCAAGTCTATGGCCAGGTAGCAGAAAAAAATTCTAGGATGAAGGCATATAAACATCGAATATTGGACATAATTCAGGGTTTTGAAGCTTTCAACTTACAAGTTATTCCCTAATCCTTGAACAATGTAGCAGATCAAATGGCTTCCACGGGTTCATAGTTTGAGCCTATTTTTGACTCCAAACAAAGGGCAATTCACACTATTATCTGACAATTAATTCCTGAAAATGACCAAAATTGGCAAGTATTTGAAGATGATGCCCAAATAGCCACCTTCATTCAAAAGTCCAAAAGACCTTCCAACTGTTCAAAATCAAAATTCTAAAAATTTGAAGGACAGGTCACTCAGCTAAAGGGCAACAAAATTCCTTGAGGTTTTATTTCCCTCAACAATCTATTTGATTGTGAAGATGTGAGGAACGAGAAGCGAAGGTCACAATTGACAAAAAATATTTTGAAGAGTTGGATGTTGGGAATGATAGAAGGCTGAAAGTTGGAAGAAATGTATAGTGGGAAGACAGAGAAAGGCTAAAGAGTCTATGCTCTAAGTATGAACGAGTTATAGCATGAACCCATGATGATCTTAGAGGATACGATCTAGGTATAATCCAACATACCTTCAACTTGGTGAAGGGGTCAAAGTCTATCTGACAAAAGAAAAGGCCTATCAAATCGAAGGTCGAAGCACTAATGGTGTAGGAGCTCACTAAATTGATCAAGTCCCGAATCATTTACCCGATTGAAAAATCAACTTGGGTATCTAATCTGGTACTGGTTTGGAAGAAAAATGGTGATATCAAGTTGTGTGTCAATTTTCAGGACCTAAATAAGGCCTCGTTAAAAGATCATTATCCTTTGCCATCCATGGAGGAGATCTTGCATACAATGGCCAGATCAGAGATGTTCTCATTACTCGATGGCTTTTTAGGGTACAATTAGGTATTGATTAATGAGAGAGAGCAATACAAGATGACATTTATGACCAAGTGGGGGATTTTTTCATATGCAAAGATGACCTTCAGACTCTCAAATGTCGGTGCAACCTTTCAATGGACCATGGACATCACATTTTTAGGATTGACCAATTCAATCATTCTGATTTATCTGGATGATCTAATCATTTTTTCAAAAGATGAGGTTGCTCTCTTCGATCACCTACAACATATTTTTCAGAGGTGCCAAAAGATTTGGATTTCTGTAAATCCTAAAAAATATGTTTTCAGAGTACCTCATGGTAAACTTCTTGGTTTTGTGGTGTTCAAGGAAGGAATTACAATAGACTCTAAAAGAGTCAAATCTATATTGGATTTTCCTTTACTAGTGAACCAAAAGGGGTTACAATCTTTCTTAGGAAAGATCAATTTTGTCAGTCATTTCATTTCCATCTTTGTAGGCATCACAAGGCCAATCACCTTCATGCTAAAGAAGAATATAATTTTTAAATGAAACCTCGAAGGCAAAGAAGCTTTCGAGCAGATAAAGAAGGCTATTTCTACTACTTTGATATTGGTGAATCCAAAATTTTCTAAAGATTTCTTGTTATATGTATATAGTGGCTAGCATAGCATAGATTTTGTCCTCACTCAAAAGGACAAGAAGCAAGATGGAGAGTATTTGATTTATTTTCATTTGAGAACACTCAAAGGTTATGAGATTAGATATATAAATTTGTAGAGAAGCAAAATTTTGTCATTTTCAAGAGTCTCAAAAGATTTCAACACCTAGTGTTGCCCAATAAGATCACTATTTTGGTCACTCAACCAATGTGTAAGGGAACACATCACCGAGGGAGATATAACTTAAAAGAGAGAAAATTGGATCACTAAGATTCTAGAATATGACATGGAAATAAATCCAACTAAGTTGGTGCAGAGAAGAAGCCTATGTGAATATCTTGCACAAGAGTCGGGTTTTGAGCTTGACAAGGAGGTTGATTAGGTATTTTTGAGTCAGCTTGAATCTGATGAATCTTGGGTAATGGATTGGATGCTATACATGCAAAGAGGATACTACCTAAAAAATATCCCCTTCCAAAAAAAAATACTATTGACTACAAGGCACCAGGTATGTGTTGGTTGAAGGGACCTTGTTCAAAATAAACTATGATAGATTGTTGCTCGATGTTTAGACAAATGCCAGTCAAACAGGGTTCTGTTAGAATTCTATAGCACTCCCGAGGGAGGAAATTTTTCTACTAAAACCACTTCTCTGAAAATAATGTGAGTGGGATATTATTGGCATTTAATGTTTTCAAAAGCACACCGTTTGGTGTGGAAATTTACTCAGGGTCAATTCTTTGTTGGCAAAAGGAAAAAAATTCTTTGCCTTTGAGTCCCATAGTTACTAAGGAACCTTTTGCTCAATGGGGTTTTGATTTTGTCAGAATGATAAATCCTATCTCTAGTGTTGGCCATACGTGGATTCTCACAATGACCAATTATTTAATGAGATGGATAGAAGCCATCACTCTGAAAGGCGCTATAAAGGGCGATATTTTTAACTTTCTAGAAGGGATGGTGACTAGGTTTGGTTCACCGAAGACTATCATATCCGACAATGCTAGGGCCTATGTAGGTTTGAAGGTATAAAATTTTTCCATTAGGAATGGGATCTATCTCAAAAATAAATTAAATTACTACCCACAAGGGAATGGTCAAGTAGTGAAAACAAACAAAAACCTAATTAGGTTAATTAAGCGCATCGGGTCTGAGCAGCAAAGAGAATGGCATGAACATTTGCGAGTCACTCTATGGGAAGACCGAATCACACCAAAATAGATCTTGAAGATG
This sequence comes from Sequoiadendron giganteum, assembly GCA_007115665.2. NCBI lineage: Eukaryota > Viridiplantae > Streptophyta > Pinopsida > Cupressales > Cupressaceae > Sequoiadendron > Sequoiadendron giganteum. The sequence goes on along the minus strand of CM021103.1, from coordinate 547,987,133 downwards.
TCTCCTTATGAGTTAGTCTATGGAAAGGAGGTATTTTTGCATGTCTTTGTGGAACTCCCTACATTACAATTACTAAAAGCCCTAGAAATAGAGGAAAACATAGGAATGGATGTACGGATAGCCAAACTCCTAGAAATAGAGGAAAAGAGTGGAATGGATGTATGGATAGCCGAACTCCTAGAATTAGAGGAAAATAAAGAAAAATATTTTGAAGCTATGATCAGTCGATAGGAAATAGTCTAGCGATGGTTCAACAAAAAGACTTCTGGCCCAGATTTCTAGGAAGGGAGCTTGGTCCTAAAATATAATGAACGTGTTGCAGAACAAGGACAACACACCAAATTTGAAGCATTGTGGAAGGGCCCTTTCTGAATCAGTGCACACAAAGAAAGGAATGCATATGAATTAGAAGATATGGAAGATAATTCTCTAGGGATACCAGTAAATGGTATTTATCTAAAACCATTCCATTAAAGTGCGACCTTCTTCAAAATTTTCATAGAAATGTACCATATGTAAATTTTTTGTAAAAAGTTGTAGGTTTTAGATTTAAGAATAATCGAAGAAGCAGAAGAAGTATGAAAAGCTATTATATATATTGTATATTCCTTATTTAATTTATAGTATGGGGTAGCTTGAGGCTCATATTTTAGTAGAAAAGCTCTTTCAAGCAAAATACAAAAAGAAAGACAAAATGGGGGCATTTTTATAAAAAATAAAAGAGAAGGCCTCCAGCCATAATTATAGGGGCTTGTTACCCATAATCAATTTTCTTTTTTTTCTTTGTTATTATTCTTCTTCACTGGTAGGTAGCAAGAACAATTCAGGGACACTGACCTCATTTTGCATGATCGAAGATGTTGAGCTCAAACTATTTCTTGAATTCGTACTACGTATGAGCTTCAAAAGTGCCATACTCCCAAAGGAGATAGGTGGCCTTAGGTAGAGACAAGGCATGGTGGCTATTCAATTCCATGTTGTGAAATTCACTAAGAGAGGGAAGCCAAGGCACGTCCATGCCACAGTCAACGAACTTGTGAAGTTCCATCACACTGGGGATGCCGACACCAGGGATAGTAACTTGCACTATTTCGTCGAGCCCTTCTAGCAGAGATATGTTAAACATAGCACAACACAACTCAACTATCTTAGTCTTGGTGAAATTTAAGTCCAACAAAGAAGCCACAAAGTGGGACATGACATTGCAATTGGTCTACATCTGGTTCTCGTCTTCAATAAACTCCATTCCAATGACCCACTGAAAGGAAATTACCCCCAGGAGGTCACACCCTCTCACCAGACACTTAATTCTCTTATCCGTAATCTCCTCAGTGAAGGCATATTGTGTCCCATGTGGGAGGAGATGAATAGGATTACCTAGACCAATAGACATGGTTAGAGCAACAAAGTAATAGGCAATAATGAAGATAGAAAAAAGATAGCTAAACTCCAAAGTTTTTCTTTTTCGAATGAATATAACCTTAAGGTGGAATAGCTATTTATAAAAAAGAGGTTTCAAAATGACTAAATAGAGGAGGTTCTATTTTTGGCCAAATGGTAATGAGAAAGCATTATGCCAGTTGATGAACAAAGAATAAATTGTATGAAATATTTGTCATAAGGTTTGAGAATTAATTTTTGGGCGTCGAGAGTAAATGCCCATATAGCCCAATATTTGACATGTGTCCTTGGCCATCAATGGGATCAACCCATTTGTGTAAGTGAAAGGACATGGATTGATGTAGTAATGCATGAAAAATTAATGAGATTTTGTTTTGAAGGGTACTTTGTATCTCTAAGCAAAGATTGATATAAGTAATGACACTCTCCCCTAGACAATGAGTTTATTTGAAGAAAAAGACGATGAAGGGAATGTACTAAATTCATTTCTACAGATTTTTGGCATTCCTGAGGGATATGGATCCCCTACCCACACATATATCCTCGTTGGAAACATTTAATGGAGCAATGGTAGTGACATAGCCTTAATTGCATGTACTTCTTGGGAAATTAATTGTACGAAAAAGCTGTTTTTTTTCAAAGGAATCAAAGCGGAAGTGGTTGTTTTGTTAAAAAAATCTCTAAAATTTTTGAAGCAACCATGGAAGAAGCAACAATGATTGAGAGAAGAGCCAAACCTACACCAAGAAGGCCTATTTTCACCAATATTTTTGGGTGGAAATCTTTCGCCAATGCTCCAGTGCCTGAGGATCGACCTTTCAAATTCTGTAAAAGGGAACTTCTGATAAATAAGAGAGTTAAAAGGTAAGTAGTTCAAGATGTTGCTGAAATTTTTTTTGACCCCAAGTTGGTAAGAAACCCTAAAATTCTCATATAAGAAGCATTTCACATAATTAATGATCATTGTAACTCTAAGAGTTTTTCCTCTCGACTCTTGAATTGTGGGTTGCCTCAATTCATGATACCCTTCGTACACCCATGCCCAAAATTGGTGCATGTATGCGCTAGAAGATTTGATGAAGAAACCAAGACCATAAAATGTAATAGTATAAGGGTCATAATCTCTACTCTAGCTATACGAGAGATGTTGTGTATCCCTTTCAACTAACATATCAAGACGTTCGTTGAAGAGGATATGGAGAGCTACTGGGAGAAATCAAATGAAAGAGAGAGTTTTTATCATCATAAAACAGGGGAAAGACCAATCAGAGGCCATTTCTTTTCCTTTAACATTCAAAGATGTTTTTAGAGATCACATAGGACCTTTTTCAATGGTAGTCTGGGTTTTCGGTTTGGACAATGATGAGGGGGTCCACCCTTTTCAGATGGCCCTAGGTCTTATGCTCAAGCATGAGCGACAGTACAGGTATTTCAATTTTTTTGATGTAATAGCTACCAATATGTTGCTACAACTAAAATATTACAAGGTTGAATCTAAATTTAGGTATTCTTCTTTCTTGGTCCATTTGATCCTGCATCAAAACTTTAGGATTTTAGAAAGAAATTTTCTTGTATCTAGGTTAGATGAGGAGGGTTTAGTTCAACCAATTTATGTACGGACTTATGTCTTGTAAAGGACAAGTAGCTATTATTGGTTTTTACACCTTTTTTGAGACTAGTATTACAAAAGTTGTTACCCTAGGTTAGTGACTGTTTGTCTACCAAGGTTTTTCTATGGATTAAAAACTCATCGACCTCAGTGGATTACTTCTTTGGAGAAGATTTTACATTTATAAGATATCATGGTTTTGTTGGAGAACCTTTTTTACTTCCTAGATTTTTGATTGATTAGGTCTTCACATTGGAGGCATGCCGACAAGCAACTCTTTCCAACAATGTGTATGGGAGAGGAAGGAAAAAAAAAAAGGTTGTATCTTCTCTCCCTCTACAGTGCAAATAGCGGGGTAGTATTGGAGAACAATAAATCACAAGATGAATTGACCAATTTATTGGTGGCTTTGGGCTTAGTCCTCATATGTGATGAATGGGACTATAATCTATCAAGACAACTTCTCCTGAAGCATTAGACATGGGAGTATGTGGAGTCTAAGAGAAACCCGACATAGGAGAGGCCAAATTTTTACGTCAACTTATCTCTCATACTGATGAAGACGTCAAAGTGGTTGAATTTATATACAGTGTAGGCAAGATATCAAAGGGAGATTCTGATAGGAAAGACCTTAAAGAATCAAATGAAATGACAAGGATGGTCAGAACACAAAATGGTAGAATCATGAAGGTTCCAACAAGAAATGGAAAACACTCAAAAGCATCTTGAGGATTTTCAGCTATATGATGAATAGTTTGAAGAAATTTATGACAAGGAGGTTTATTCAGACAACAACAATCTAGAGTCTACCCATGAAATAACAAGGGAGCAACTTCCCCTCCATTTCCACCAACCGCAAGAGTTTGACAAGGGAAAGAGATATAAGCAGAGGAATTCACAAGTTGTTTCTTTTGCTAGTGTCTAAAGCAAGGAAAAGAGAACCCTACAGTCCCCTTGAGGATCAACCATAAAAATTGAAGGTAAGGCTTAAGTAGGATCATCCACAAAAGGATCTGAGTATTCAAGTTTGGGATGGATGAAGTTACACTTAGTATAGGATCCGAGCATGTCTAATGTAGCCATATGAAATGAAGAAGAAGTTGAATCTACTCCTCATGATGTTCGAACAATTGTGATCATTTAGGTAAATCTTTCTCCCCGTTCTTCCAGCTTCTACATCTTTGATTAATCCTTTGCCTCCGCTTGTTGAAAATAATATTTTGCATTTAGAACTTAAGTTATTAGTGCTAAATAAACCCCCTATTATTTTTAATCCACCAAGTGATGCACCACCACAAGTTGAACAAACAATATCCACTTTAGCCTCTATTGACTATTTAATTGTGCTATCTAGGGCCCCCATATAAAAAGTTGATTCACCCATGCTACATGTTACCCCAGATTTGTCCGCATTCAGATAGAAATTGCTTGCCTCATCTGTTATTCTTTTTACTCCAACTTGTTCCCTAGGTCCCCAATCCTAATTTGGCATCCCATCATTGTCAATGATTACTCTTTTATTTGCCTCCCTGCATGCCCATGCATCCAAAGTGTCCCCTTTTGTCACTCTTTATAGTCTACCACCTGGTGCTTCTATGGAAACATAGATTATTGATACTCCACAAACTCTTCAAAAGCATTTTGATGCCACTAGGCAGGCTCGACAAAATAGAAATAAAAAAGAAGAGAGAAGAATGTCAAGCTGCTAGCCTCTAAGAAGATCCAGACATATTTTAATGAAGAGAGGGATTCTCTATGGATCACCACCATGAAGAAACTCACTACATGACCCGAAGGACAAATGCAGATGGAGGATTATGATATTCAAGCAATAGGTGTGGATTTGAATGAAATCTGGATCTGTGTGACAAGGGAGATCTAGCGAAGACCACTTAGAAGGTGGTAGACACAAATTATCAGTGGCTAGATCATAAGTTAAGAAAGCTCGAGGATGATTTGAAAAATATAAAAGAAATAGTGAACCGTTCGCAGTCTGAGCTCGGAGCCTAAAACGAAGAAATGACCCACATATTGCAAGCACAGGACCAACAAAATGAAGTACAAAGATCTCTTGTGGCATTCCAAGATGAGTGTATTCAACTTTACACTGAGATTGATAGATTGAGCGGTGAACTTGCAACTGATTGTCAATCCATTTCAAAACACCAGCATGTTTGGGAAGGTATAAAGAAGGAGTTAGCCAACATCCGAGCTCAGGCTTTCGATGAGATACAAAAGGCCCAATAGGAGATCAAATAGTTAAAAGGTGATAAATGAGAGGTTGAGGTTGCTTTACATGCTTGGTTTCAGGAAACCCAAAATTTAGTTTCAGAGCTGGGAGAATCCCTCGACAAGAGAGATCAACTGGAGTAGAGATTGAAAGCAAAGGAGCCTCAAGTATAGGAGGAGTTAGCTACTACACATAAATATACAAACCTTCCTATAAACGAAAGGCTGACATCCACCTACTGGAAGCAAATAATTGTCTCGCTCATTGTCCTAAAGCTAGCCTTACAATTCTTGAGATATGCCCAAGAAATAAATGAAAGGGTTGGCCCATTGGCCAATCAAACTCTTCAGGAATATGCTCCCTAATTGGCCACATCCCAGAATTTGATTTGTAAGCTCTGTGTGACAATGGATGATACACTGAGAAGTGCAGATATTACAGATTGAAGGGATACCTATAGTAAAGTAAGTGAATTTTCCTACTATCATAAGGTGGCATCCAAAACCAAGAATAGTCAAGAACATTTGAATAAGAGGGTTGATGAAATCAAGAAATATTTTGGGATCTTATATAGTTATTGGTTTCCTCCCTTCTTGTTAGCAGATGGAGAGCTATTATCAGTCAAAAAATTACAAAAGAATTCAGAAACAAGGTTCAGAATTTTGCAAATCTTACAAGCCCAAGTTGAGCACCAACAATAGATGATATTGAGAATGAGGCTCTCTAGCTTTCATATTTTTACTATCACTTAGGGGTTGTTTTGGCGAGATGGGGATTTGTTTCTTTCAAGGAGGTCTTCGAGCTAGATCAAGCATATAAGAAATTCAATAGCCTTGAACGACTGACTGACATAGACTGGAAGATGTTGCATTCTGCCTTTCTTACAATTCAAGAATAACCAGAGGTCTGGGTTCGTGCCTTCACAAGTGAAGGCCCCCTGTGAGTCACTAGAAATGTGAAGCAATTTTTTCCTTTGTATATTTTTATTTTTCAGCTTTATTTTTGTCCTCGGGGTGATCTATACACAAGAGGGTTGCATTTTTAACAAATGCACAATTTTCCACGTGGTGGCTATGCGTGTCTCGATGGTCGATCTCTTTGCAGTCAAAAGTCGGGCCATGTGTCGATATGGCAGACATTTTATTCCTTCCTCTTTTCACATAGACAAGATTATCTGCCCTTCTGACACATCATCTTTTCACGTCATGTAGCTATAGAAAGGGAATGCTCGACTAAGAGTCCGTCAAGCTTTTCTATACCATTTCTCAGTAAAAGGATATGATTCGGTGCCGCCAAAGCCACTTAGGGTGATTGATAGGGTTTTGCTAGACTGTCTTCTAGGATCAAAGTGATTACAAGGGATAATCTTGTTAAAATATCTAAATGACATAACTATTGTCACTGAAAGTTGATGAGAAGGATTTTGATGACCTAATAAAAGATCTAAAATCAGATTTTCAAGCTATCTGATTTGGAAGTTTGGCAATCATCTGATCTAGAAGAGGTTGACGTTTTCTTTTCTAGGTTGCTATATATTGACAAGGGCAACATGGAGCAATGGTTCCTAAATTTTTCCTGTTGAATTTTCTTAGTTAATAGAAATATTTATTTTCAAATTTTATAGAACATTGTTTCACTCTATCATGTTATGTCTATTTTATGATCAAACTATTATCAGATTAGAATCTGATCTATGTTTTAAAGTTCATCTGAATCTGAAATGCAAGTTATTTTGAATAAATATTTGAAACTATACATGATATGGTCTTTATCAATATTTCTTTCTGTATATCTTCATCTTGAATGGAACACCTTGTCTTTCTTGATCTGAATAGTTTTGGTTATCAGGTATCCATGTTGTTTATGTATATGACTAAATCTTAATCTTTAGAGATTGGACTATGTCATTGGAATTCTTCATTTTATTTGTAAGGTTATAATTTTCTCACGGTATGCTATTGTAGACATTTAAAAATAGCAATCAGGCATCATACAAATTAACATTCATTTCTGCTATTAATCAATTAAGACAATTTATTGATTTAATCCTAAGGTTCATCAAGCTTAATTAAATAAATCAAATTATTTAATTAAGTTCCTAAGGCTCTTCTTATTTGATTTAATAAATCAAACAAATCAAATATCAAATCCCTAAAATCCCCTAGGTTAATTAATCTAAATTAATTAACTTCTAAATCACAATTACCATTCTCTAGCTTTTGACTCAACTAGAGTCAAATCTAAACTCCTAACTAACCCACCCACTTGCATCAATAAATCAATTTAATTGATTTATTAAAAAGCCTATTTTCTCTCAATAACTCTCATCTTTGACTTTTTTGAACAAAGATTATTCCCCCCAAAACCCTCAACAACATGCATTTATTGACATTTTTCAAATTTGAATGGGCACATTGGCCAAAACTTGCACAAGCTTTGACCAATCCCATCATGCCAAGTGGCTCTATTCTATTGGAGGGGATTTAGTCCCACATTGGCTAAACTTGGCCTCTCTTCTCTCAACTTCTTCTATAAAAGCAATGCATCTTCTCTCATTTCAACAACACACTTTGAAGGTATCAAAACTATAGGCAACTTGAGCTCACAGCAACTCATTGTCTATCTCATTTGGCTTAGAAAGGGATTGGGAAAGGGCTCTCTCACATCTTCATGGAGGGCACCAATCCATCATAGAATAGGTTGTATTGCCTTTTCTCCATTACATGTTTGTTTAGTTTCAGCATTTTGTTTGGAGTAAATGGTATATGTTATTCTATGAGGATGCCAGTCCATATAACCAATGTATGAGATATGGCATCCTACAGCTATATTAAGAGAGGGTTTCTATCACTTTTGAATGTTTTGTGTTAAATTTGGAACTTCTATGTTTGGTTTGGATCTTAATACACATTTTTTTGAGGGGTGATTGAATGACTACACATCTATGCTTGTATAGAGCCTCTTCTATTTGTTCTCCTCTCAACAATGAGAGGAAGTGGTGTTTTGTGTCTCTTATATCACTCATAGAGGAAAGCTTGTGATTTTGAAATATTGTAAAAGAGTTGGTGCATCACCATTTTTCATGTTTTACTATTTACATTTTCTTTTCCTTTCTCCCAAACTTAGAGAAGAGTCGACTTTCTATAAAAATCCCAAAGGTATTCAATGAGAAGCATATTGTCCCTCACTCGCTAAATTTCCCATAAGGTTGTCAGAGAGGTGAAAGAATTTATGATCAACATAACCTAAACTAATAACATTTATGTTGTTGGAAAACACATGATGTAATGCAATTGAAATGAAATCATACGAGAAAATTAACCTAACATATCAAAGGAATGCACTTGTAAATCGAAGAGGGCTAAAACTAGGATTGTTAAAGTCACTAGAAAACTAGAAAATAAAGGTTTTGAGCTACCTTGGATACTTATGCCAAGTGGGATGACCTAGTCCCTTTTCGAGAAATCTACTCCAGAAGTCATTTTTGTCAACAGGGTTGCTGAATCTACAACTTTCAATTTCAGAGAGCTTCAGTGGGACTAGGTCACCATCATGGGAAACCTAGTCCCTTTTTGCTTTTCTAAAAAACTGAAAGTTACTCAGAGGCCTTAGGTTTGTATTCTTGTTCTTCAAGGGAATCCTACCCCAAACCTACAAAATAACCCATAAAAAATATTTTTTTTATGTTTCTAATGTGGGGTTTTCTTTGGTCAAACCCCTAGTTTGTATTTAAACTTAAAATGAAATGTAAATATACAAAAACCCTAACCCTAAGTTTTTCTAGAACTATGAAAACCTGAAGCAAAGAAAATCCCTATTCTATTATGCTAAAATAAGATGTATATAATAGATTTGAAATGATGCAAGAATCTAAACCATAGAAATCCTAGGCCATTGCAAATGAATGTAATAAGGAATGCAAATGGGATGCAAAACTCAAATTTGCAAAAGGGGTTGAAGGTAGAATATGGAGGCACTTTGAAATCAGTCTTTAGGAGTGATTTGGTGGCTAGTTGCACGTCCTCAAGCTATATCTCTCCATGAATCTCCATAGGCATCTATCTCCAACCTTTTTCAATGAGTGATGTTGGATGTTAAATGAGCTTCAAGACCTAAAAAAAGCCTTAGTTTTCTATCTAAAAGCTTCAAATTTTTTTGTGTGAGAGATGAATCTTCTTGAGGAAGATATTTTTCCACTTGATGTTTGGATTTGGAGGTGAAAATGACAAAGATAGAGCTGGAAAAGGACTAAAAACAAGTATATATAAGAAAAATGACTTAGTTGTCACTAATTTTGACCTGAGAAGCCAACACCCATTAGGGATTTTTGGTTAATTATTCATTTTCTTGCTTTGAACCTCAAAAATCCTCAAAAAGGACTGGGTCGCCAACTTAGGCGACCCAGTCCCACTAAGGAATTTTTGAGTGAGAATGGTACTTTCTGATTTGTTTTGATGTTGTTTGTCAGAGTTTGAATGACCCCTTGGGTATAATAGGCCTCCAAGTCAAAATTAACAACCTTAGGGGCCTATAAATGTTGTTTTAGGGTGAAATGTTTTGAAATGGGACCTAAAGTAGGACCAAAATGGGCACAAAATTATCCTTTTCTTCAAAGGTATACAAGTTTTGGTGACACATCTAGCCCCCACTTTAGCATCCATATGAATCTATGTGCATATGTAAGCTAAAGGACTCTAAATATAAACAATGCACCTTCATTTTCTTAAAATGATACTCATTACAAGGTGAGAGATTGAAGCCCCTAGTGTAGTTATCTACAAACTCACAATGTTAGGAACCACATCCTGCAATAAAAATTTGTTAGAAGTCATAGGAATCAAGGTAGCCATCTAACCACATTGAATGAGGGCACACATATCTGAGGGAATTTCTAAGTACCATGCCTCATAGCGATACGTGAGTGAAGATGTAGGGCATGGAAACATGAATTTGACACAACAAATGACATCAAAAATGGAGTTCACTAGCACCCAAAATGTTGTTTTTAATGAAAAGGCACACTAAAAGTTTAAGTGAAAACGTACAAATGTCCACATGTGCACATGTGCACATGTGTGTGAAAGTGAGTTAGTTAAATAGAAAATGAAAAAAGTAAACATGCACTTACTTTCTCATTTACCTTTTGCATTGTTGAAGAGTGACAGGGAGAGTGTAATAGTATGCCTACCACACGTGATTTTACCCCTGTGAGGTTGGATGTTTTGTGTGAGTAGATGGCAAGTGACAACCACCAGTATGAGGTTGGCTGATTTGGAACTTTTATTTTGTGATTTTTCAATTATGGGATGAATTTAATGCTTATTTAGAGGATAATAGGATCCTGGAAAATAATTTCACAAAGTGTTCCTTTTGTTTGCAAAGTGTCTCGTTTCTTTGCAAAGTGTCCCTTTTCTTTGAAAAGTGTCTCATTTATTTGTGAAGTGTCCCTAAAGGGTTCTAAAGTGTCTAGGGCCATAGAAAAAGAACACTAGGACAAACTTAGCACACTTGCTTGACGAATTAGAGTAAAATTGAAGAAATTAAATGATTTAGATAGCATATTATAATAATTTATATAGGTACCCACATAGTCTTAGTAGTGGTTAGGTGGGAGACAATTGAGTTTCCTTAGAGACTTAGCTCCAGTCCTATCACCAGTAGAGATAGATGACTTACAGGTAGTGAGGATCTATTGAACCTACCTTATGCCACCAATGATTTACCATGATGCTATGCTAATGGTGCTATGTGAGAGGTGGAATATAGATACCTACATGTTTCACCTACCCACAAGAGAGATGACTATTACAGTATAGGATTTCAATCACATTCTTTGAGTTCCTATTCAAGGGGAGCGTGTGCAACTATAGAGGGGATGGTTCATCCGAGAGCATTGGGTAGATATGTAGTACTACCTCGAGTGTCTTGTTCATGATGATAGGGTACCAGGATGAATAGAGTTGGTGATGCTACTCTATTCATGAGCACCAGTGGTGAGACACATTATAATGCACACAGTAGCACTGGTCCTTTTGTCGAATGGGCAAGAAGCCCATTTGGAGGGAAAACTACTACACCTGATATGAGGCATGGCAGAGCATCAGACAGTATATGCCTTGAGCCGATGCATTCTAGCACATATGTACTATGATCTCGGTTGGTTCATTTCATAGGAACTAGAAAACATGGTACATTGTATGCTCCTAAGAGTATGGTTCTTAGAGCATATCACATGTACACAACTAGTGGGCTTCCCATGTGCGACAACAATGAGCTATCCATGAGCATTCAGGTATCCATTACAATGATTGTATCTATATGATGATCTACACTTTTGGAGAGTGAGATTCAACTAACTAGATTAGGAGGATATCTTGTGGAGGCCATACCAGTTTGTTCTCCAGTGACCTAATTATACCAGACAACTCAGCAGATTACAAATGAAAAATTTCCTAGTAGGACGAAACAATCACATAGTACATTCATTCTACTATGATGTGGTTATGAGGTAGTTCAGACAATTAAAAATACCACGAAATGCACGATCATCATTCAGGAGATCTATTCAGAGTGCATAGAGGCTAGGAGACATAGAACGATTCACACTAGATGATGTCATCGAGAGTGAGTCAGACTATTCAGATCATGACCAACCACTGGTAGATGATGCAAATGATGTTAGGGCCACATGGGACTACGAGGAGTGGTGGAGTTCCTCATGACTAGAGCTAGTGTTCCCTACATATGAGCCATTTAAAGAGGCCTAGCCTATTCTAGATGAGGGGGAGGAGAGGGAGAGAGAGGACAGGGTCAAGGAGACACCGTATAGGACTATGGAAATTTTTACAGATATCATCGATGAGGATTATGATGAGGATGCAAACCCAAACTATGATGGTTAGGAGGGAGAGGATTAGGAGCAAGAGTGGGATGAGGAGGAGGAGGAGGAGAGAGTGGAGGATCCACCCGTGAGTGGGGACAATGGTTCCATAGCCAAGGACCCTTCACAAGATTATAGGAAGCGTATTAGGGCCTAAGAAGGTAGGTTCACCGAGTGAGAGCTACACCATAGGCGCAACCATCATAACCTCCAGCAAAGGTGAAGAGATTAGAGAGAGAGTTGGCACAGGTACAGGCAGAGAGGGACTAGATAGCAGTGGAGCACTGGTTGGTAGTCACATAGATGGGAGGATTAGAGTATGCACTAAGAGTCAATGGATCACGGCCATGATCATGCATGATTGTCTCTCGATGCCCTACTACTGATGCAACGCGAGTACTAGATCATGAGGGATCTGGTAATCATAGTTCATAGTGACACTATGTATTATGATGATATGTATAAAAGATTTTTGATATCTGTATATATATGCATTTATATTTTGGATGATGTAATGTAATTGTGTGGATGTTAAATGGTAATGTGATTAATTAAATAGTTTAATATTTAACTAATGGCAACATGATTAAATAAAATGTATGTGATGAAATTACAACACATTTAAAATGTATGTTAGATTAAACATTAAGATTAAATATGTTATGCACTTATTATTTTAAAGAAACATAACACAGAAAAGGGGAAGGAGGTTGAATATTATGAAAACTAAAGTAACTAGAACAAATGAATTAAATAATCACTTTAGTGTTTGGGACACATATGTGATGATTTTTCAAGAATGAAGAAATGAGATAGCCCATAGGATAGAATCCAATAGTTGCAACAACACTACTTTATAAATCATACCATTGAGAATGGAATTAGACATAATACCAACGCAAATGTGTGGCATTAATGGGATATTGAAGGGGTGTGCCATCATGCTCGATTAAGGTATAAGCACCAGATCCATAATTGGATTCAACCACATACGGACCAATCCAATTAGGACTGAATTTACCTTTGATGGTGTAATCGGTGGTGGTGTTGCAATGGTTTTCATATAAAACCAAATCACCTTTGGTAAATTTTTGAGGAATGACACCAACATCATGTTTACATTGCAACTTTTTAGTGTAAGCTTGAAGGTACACGAAAGCATTGATGCATTGTTCATCAAGCATTTAAACTTGGTGCAGACATACTGCATCAGTATCATTATCAACAAGACTTTGGAGATAAATCCAAAAAATGGGGATTTATAGCTCTAAAGGGAGGATAGCCTTGGTACCATAAACAAGGCTAAAAGGGGGATTTCCTATAGAAGAATGGACACTCGTGCAATATACCCATAGTGCATATTGTAATTGTGTATGCCAATCTTCTTGGTTTTGACTGACAATCTTTCTAAGGATTTTCTCCAAGATCTTCTTATTACTTTCGTCTTGACCATTAGACTGAGGGTAGTAAGGTGTGGAAAATCAATGCTGGATATGGAAGGTCTCAAGGAAATTCTTTACCTCATTTTTCTTAAAGGGAGTACCATTATTTGAGACTAATGAAGAGGGAAGACCAAAGCGAGCAATGATGTGTTCCAATAAGAAATGAAATATCACCTCAACAGTTGTGGATCAAAGGGGAATAGCTTCAACCTATTTGGTGAATAATTGGTAGTAGTGATAATGAATGTATGTCCAATAGATGAAGGTGGGGAGATCTTGCCAATTAGAACCAAGCCCCACACAAAGAACAACCAAATAGGTATTTGGGAAGAAAGCTCTGAAGCAAGAGCGTGGATTAAATGACTATGTTCTTGGCACTGATGATATTGTTTAACATACCCAGAGTAATCTTTTTCTATGTTTTTCCAATAATATCCCATACGTAGGATCTTTTTCACTAAGGTTTTTCTTCCAAATTTCCTCCACAAGTACCAAAATGGGCTTGTCTGAGAGAAATATGAGTCTCAACATCCTTGAGGCATTGTAGAAGGATTCCATCAAAGGATCTTCGGTACAATGTGTCTGCAAGGATGATATACTTAGTGGCTAACATTTTTAGGCATTGACGGGTATTTCTAGTTGGGGGTTCGGGAATGGTGCCATCTTTTCGATAATTGTAGATGGAATCATACCATTCACATGGATTATTAGAAAAAGTGGGACAAATAATAATAGGTTGATTGCTGATGGAGGGTTTCATAATGGGATGAATGGTAAAGATGATTTGTTAAGAAGGGTTGATAGGAGATACAAGAGAGGCTACACTAGCCATTGCATCTGCATGGAAATTATCTTTGCGAGGGATGGTGTCAATGGTAAAAAAATAAAATCAGTCTAATAGATTAGTAATGAGATCCTTATATTGCAAGAGTTTATCATGTTTAGTTTGATAGGGAACATTGATTTTTTTAATGAATAATTACGAATCACCATAGATCTTAATATTTTTAACCCTCATGACAAGAGCAACACATAACCTAGTGAGTAATGCTTCATACTCAGTTGTATTATTCATACATAGTAAATTGAGATGATAGGATAAGGGAATAAGCTTACCAACAGGTGGAATTAAGATAACTCTAACACCAGAGCCTGTTTGACACTTGGATCCATCAAAGTACAATTCCCATGTGGGAATTTCTATAGTAAGCACACTGTCGTTAGGGAAAGAGTCATTGGTGGGTAATGCTAATGGTGAAGGAGCATCACCTAAATGGTTGGTTAAGGCTTGACCTTTGATTGATTTTTGAGCAATGAACTTAAGTTCAAACTCATTAACAACATGACCCATTTGACAAGATGTCCTAAAAGATCTATTTTAGTGAAAAGATATCGTAAAGGGTCAAAAAATTTCATCACATGTACTTCAACATTGAGTAAGTAATGTTGCAACTTACTAGTAGTGAATACAAGAGCAAGATGTTGTTTTTCAATTTTGGAGTAACGATTCTCATAATCAAGGAGCATTCTGCTAATATAATAGACAAGATGCTCTTTTTTCTTTCTTCTTGTTTGACTTTCCATCTCCCCTCTCCTTTCCTTAATGTTTGACTTCCCCCAATTTTGGGGTGGTGTGCTTCCCATCCCTCTCCTATTTCTTCCCAAGTCTACTAACTTGTTTTCACTTCTCTTTCTATCTGATTATCATCCTGGTGATGGATGATGGAGTATGATCTGAAACGTTGATGTAAACACTTGCACACAGTTATTCCAGAAATCTTGCTCACACACAAGATGCTCTTTCCCGTTAGAATCCTTTTGAGCCAGCAAGGCAATGAGAGCATGGGCAGAAGTAGTGATATAAAGGATGAAAGGTTGGTTGAGTATAGTAGGCTATAAAATAGGTGGAGTTATAAGGTATTCTTTAAAACTCTCAAAGGCATGTTTACAATCATCATTCCAATCGAAATTGACATCCTTTTTAAGGAGGTGAGTAAAGGGTAACATACGATCAGCTAAGCAAGTGACAAAACAAAGGATGGCTTGTACCCATCCTTATAATGTACATAATTGGGAAATGTTACGAGGAGGTGGCATATTGATGATAGCATCAATTTTCTTTGTATCCACCTTGATGCCTTTGTAAGATATGATAAACCCCAAAATTTTACCACTATCCACTCCAAAGACACACTTTTTAGGATTTAAGTACATGTTATACTTACACATACCCTCGAAGATTTGATGGAGTACAATCACATTATCTTGGCGGGTTAAGGATTTAGCAAGACATTTGTCATCAACATAGTCTTCTAAGATTTTGTGAATGTAATCATGGAAGATTAAGGTCATTTCTCGCTAATAATTAGTACCAACATTCTTTAATCAAGAAGGCATCGTAAACCAAAAAAATGTTCCCCAAGTGGATGTAAAAGTCATCTTGTATTGATCTTGTAGGTTAATGAAGATTTCATTATGCCCTGAAAATCGATCCATAAAGGATAACAAAGTATGTCCAGTAGTGGAATCCATGATCATATTGATGTTAGAAAGAGGAAAGTCATCTTTTAAAGAGGCCTTATTCAGGTCTCTAAACTCCATATATATCCTAATATGATTATCGAGCTTGGATACCATGACAATGTTTGAAATTCAGGGAGAATAATCAGTGGAGAAAATAAAACCTACATCAAGGAGTTTTTCAAGTTCTCCTTTAACATGCAAGGCTACCTTAGGATTCATTTTTTCAATCCTTTGCCGAACAAGTTTAGCATTTTCAGGGAGGACAATGTTATGGGTAACTATCTAGGGATCTATTCTAAGCATGTCAAAATATTTCAAAGCAAATAGTTTGTGAAATGTATGAAGCAACGTAGAAATATCCTCTTGTTCTTCATCATCTAGGCACTTCCTAATTTTAATGATTTTGTCCTTGTCGTCAATATCCATTGGTATGTCAAGGGTATCTCCTAAAGGGAGTGCATTAGACTTAGGAACTTCAGGATCATATGGTTCCAAGCCTATGTGAGGTTCATTAGTAGCACTAACGGTAGACTCAAAACTAAGCATAGCACAAGAGGCATGTCTTGTGGAGCGAGAAGGCTTATCCAAAGCACCTAACAAGTGTTTTGAATCACCATCGTTGTGAACATAGGTGAAGAGGGGAGCATCCACATCAATAAATTCAAGGTTCTTAAGCATAAGGGTGGTTCATGATCTGCATGATATAGCATTATTGTTGAGAGAGGGTCATTGATGAGCTTTTGTAGGTTTAGGAAAGGAAAACCCTAGACTGGTTTTAGTTCCATTTGTATTAGGTTCAATGTGGACACAAATTCCTTGTTCATGCTTGTTGCACCCTTTACCCTTGTAACCCAATTATTTCACAAGATCATAACCACATCCAAAAATTCTTTCCATTTCTTGTGGGTTAGGGGGTTCTTGATAATGTGTCAAATCAAAATTTGTTGTATATGTGGCATTTTCTTCCAAAAGAGATGAGGTAGATATGGGGGAAGGGTGTTCATTTTTCTAGCTAGAGAGGACAATGGATTGATGTTTTTGAATTTCCTCTTTGCATGTGACACTACACTCACCCATAAAGGAAGGAGTAAACTCTAACGATCCCCAATCGTCACCAAGTAAGTTGAACTTGGTTGTATCTTCAAGTTGGTCCTTCGTAGGAGGGGAAATATTAGAGGTAGGAATTAAGGTATGGAGAGGACTTGTTGTGCCCTTTTCGAGTTGCAAGCAACTCTTAGGTTCAGGATTGATGTTAATTTGGTAAATTTTATTAAATTATAAACATATTTAATTTTTCAATGAAGAGTCGAGGGTACCATATGAATCTCATGTATCCATGGTCATCCCAAGAGGATATTATTAGAAAGATCATAATGTATGACATGGATAGGAGTTTGTACAATAACCATTCCAATAATAATGGGTAAGGTGATGACACCAAGAGGTTGTTTGGTAACATTATCAAATCCTCTAATGGACAAGGAATCAGATTGGATTTGTGATCAGTCCACATGTAACCTATCAAGAAGCTTCACACAACACACATTTAGGGAAAATCCATTATCACCAAGGGTCCTTTTAATACCTATCCAATCATACTAGGCTATGATCATAAAGGATTCATTTTTTTGGAGTAATTATAATGGCTGTAGCTCATGTTGATAGAAAGTAATATTGACATTAGTTCTATTCATATCATTTAAGAGAGATGACACATCAGTAATATTCATACTTGAAGGGACCACTATTTGTTTTAAGGCTATTTGAAGTATGGAGTGATAGTTAGGGGAATTTTGAAGAAGATCCCAAAGGGCTTAGTTGTTCAACCAAATCGTACTCACTAAGTTGCGAGTTGAAATGAGGAGGTATGGGTAAGATAAGGTTGGGTAATGGTAGGGAAGTGGAGATAGATGTTTGTTGGGGATGTGGGTTATTATGAGTATAATGAGTGTGGGAAATGGTATCATTATTAGGAGGGTAAAGGGTAAACTTAGGTTGGGGTGGGGTTGGAGGTTTAGGACAAGGTGAGTAACGAATGAATTGGGGTTAGATGACATTGACATTTTTGTGTTAGTTTGGTCATCACAACAAACCATAGTGGATGAAGTAGGGGAGATGAAATCATGGAGGACATCATCTAACATGCCCATATCATCAAAACTAAAAGGTTTGGAAGTCAAGAGTGGGGAAGTTGTAATTACATCATCACCAATATTAGTGGATGAAGTGAGTGAGAGGAAGCTTTGAAGAGCTTCATCTAACTTATCAAAATCATAACTACAAAAAGATTCAAATGATATAGTGTTCCTATAGTGAACAAGTGTGTGCATTGTATCATGTGAGTTATTTGTGTCTTTAGGTGTATGTTTCATAGAATATAACTTGAAAGAACTAGGAACTAAAGAAGAAAAGGAAACATGTAAAGCTTTAATGCTACTCAGAAATGTCATTTTAAGCTAAGAATAACCATATAATAGAGAAAATCAAAACTAAAACTCGACATTAACATAAAGAAGGAGAGAGTACAGTATGTGGAAGTTAAATGTAGAAAGTACTGATGCAAAATTTCTACAAGGACTAGGTCACCTAGGTTGGTGACCTAGTCTTGGTATGATTTTGTTTGAGTTTTTAAGGTAATTTTTGATGAAAAATGCAAATTTCTAGAAGCTAACATGCAGAGGTATAATATATTTGTCAATTTTTTGTATCAGGCAAGGAAATAAATGGAAACTATGATGTTTTTTCACTAATGCAAGATGAAAAACCCTAGGATTCTTGTTTACACAATGCAACATTCAATGAAATGCTAAATAAAGAGCTCCTAGTATGCAAATGCAATGAAAATCAAAAGTATGTAATAAGTTGAAATGAAGGTTCACCAAAATGAAGTCCAAAATTTGGTTGCTTTGTGTGGGGATAAAAGAATGGGTCCTCTACAACTTTCTAGGGTTTTACTTAGAAGGAAGATGGTTTTCATTCACCTCCAGGGGCACCAAATGTTGTGATTCATTCAATGTTTAGGGATTGAATGTGTGAGTGAGATGTGCAAAGGTGTTGAAATGTGTTATGAAAACCTAACTATTTAACCTAAACTAATATCATTTATGTTGTTGGAAAACACATGATGTAATCAGTTGAAATGAAAGCAATATAAGAAAATTAACCTAACAGATCAGAGAAGTGCACCTAGAAACCAAAGAGGGCTGAAACTAGGATTGTGGAAGTCACTGGAAAACTAGAAAATCAGGGTTTCAAGCTACTTGGGACAGTTATGACAAGTGGGGTGACCTAGTCCCTTTTAAGGAAATCTGCTCTAGAAGTCATTTTTGTCAATTGGGTCCCTGAATCTACAACTTTCAGTGTTGGAAAGCTTCAGTGGTACTAGGTCACCATCATGTGCCACCTAGTTCCTTTATTCTTTTCTAAGAAACTGAAAGTGGACTCAAAGTCCTTAGGTTTGTATTTTGCTTCTTCATGGGAATCCTATCGTAAACCTGCAAAATAGAATGTATTTGTGTTTCTAATGTGGGGTTTCCTTGTTCAAACCCCTATTTTATATTTAAACTTGAAATGAAATGGAAATGTGCATAAACCCTAGCCCTAAGTGTGTCTAGAACTAGGAAAACCTGAAACAAAGCAAAACCCTATTCTATTGTGATAGAATAAGATGTATATAAAAGATTTGAAATGATGCAATAATCAAAACCCTAGAAATCCTACACCATTGCAAATGAATGTAACAAGGAATGCAAATGGGATGCAAACCACAAATCTAAAAAAGGGGTTATAGGTAGAAGATGGAGGCACTTTGAAATCAGTCTATAGGAGTGATTTGGTGGCTAGTTGTACCTCCTTAACCTAGATTTCTCAATGATTCTCCATAGGTATCTATCTCCAAACTTTATCAATGAGTGATTTTGGATGTAAAGTGTGCTTCAATACCTGAAAAAATCTCTAGATTGTTGTCTAAAAGCTTCAAATTTTGTTGTGTTAGAGATGAATCTTCATGAGGAAGATGTATTTGCACTTGATTTTTGGAGTTGGATGTTAAAATGACCAAGAGACAGTTGCAAAATGACCTAAAAATAATTATATATAAGCAATATGACCTAATTGTTAGGAATTTTGACCTAAGAAGCCGACACCCATCGGATATTTTTGGTTAATTATTCATTTCCCCGCTTTAAACCTCAAAAATCTTCAAAAAAGGACTAGGTCGCCAACTTGGGCGACCTAGTCCCACTAAATAAATTGAGTGGGAATGGTACTTTGTGATTGGTTTTGATGTTGTTTGTCAGAGTTTGAATGATTCCTTTGGTATACCAGGCCTCCAAGTCAAAATTAACAACCTTAGGGGCCTATAAATGTTTTAAGGTGAAAATTGGTGAAATGGGACCTAAAGTATGACTAAGATGGGCACAAAATTGTCCCTTTCTTCAATGGTATGTAATTTTTAGCTACACAAGATGAAGTGCTAGTATTTATTATTTCAAAAGTAATGATCATTTTGAAATAAACATTAAACAATTTCAAAAGATTAATTTAATAAAAAAATGTCAGAAAAAAATCTTTTGAAGTCTTATATTAAGAAGGTTTTAAATAGTAAAGTGATTTTTAATAAATTAATATGTAGTTAAAGAGAAGATAGTAAGAATTTAATAATTATTTTAACAATTTTTAATAAATTGAAAGATAAGATAAATAAAAATAATACGAATAAATGATATCTAAGTCATAGGTAATGAGTTATCCAATTAAAACGTAATATCTTTGAGATCCTTAACCTCCCAATATTTCATTCAAAAGCCTTTAAGTTTTAATTGAATAAGAACTTTATTGATGCATTCCTTAGTATTCAAGCCTAATTTTTTTTTTTTTGAAAAAATTAAATAAAAAAGTAAAATGTTTTACAAACTATTTTATTCTGGGAAGAAGAGAACATTAGTGAAAAGAACTATGAAAAAACTAAAATAAAATTTTGAAAGTAAAGGTGATCGTAGGAACATAAATAAATGGGATTCTTGTTGGCGGTGTTACAGAAGCCAATTTTGTGAATCTTGATAGATATATTTGTGGTAGATCTCTGCTTTGTTACTCCACATTCCACACTAATAGATAGTCAAAGTATACAAGTCATTCTTAAACTTGTCTTGCACTAATAGATCTAGTGGGAACTTATGAAATAGAAAAACACGTAATGTTCTCTATAAATCATGGTGTTTATGTTCTCTATGTTCTCTATAAATCATGGTGTTCAAGATGTTTTAGGTCATAATTCATGATCAAATATCACAAAAGCAATTTATTTATTTCATTATCATGCTAATCATGAATCATGGGTTATGACTAAAAATATTGATGCTAAAAATCTATTAAATGATCTTTTTAAAAGATTGATGTTGTGTATAATTCTATATTTTAATAATTATAATTATAAACACTCAATATTTTAGCTCTACTATATGCACACAATATAAACTATATTTTTTGAAGGTTGTTGATAGTAGTGATAGTTTTGAAACATAGAATATATAATGATAGTGGGGGTGTTTGCATAGACTACAACATTTGTTGTTTTCAGGATGAAGGTTTGAAATAAGTTATTTGAATTATGTAGTAATGTTCTTCCAAACCTCTAAAATTTCAACATATTTACCTTTTTGGAACCTTAATTGTGACTCTTTCTCCTTTAATGATGTCACTTGAGGATAGTCTTATAGTCAATAATAAATTAAACAATGTTACCCTTACCAAGAATGGTAATTAATTAATGGAATATTTTTGCAACAATAAATAAATAAATAAAATTTCCTATGTTTGGATTCATTGTCAATTGTGATATGGAATAAAAATTAAGGTTGGTTATGAATTATTATTGGAAACAACCTTATTTAAACAATTGAAAAATCAATAACACAACACAAAGATTGAATAAATTAAAAGAATTTATTAATGACTCCTTAATATTGAAGATGAATTTTCTCAATTTTGTGAATCATTAAATTGTTTGTTAATTATAAAACACACACAATTCAAATTCTCATTCATTTCTCCTTATTAGTCATCGATTTGTAACTCCACTTCTAGTGTTGAAAAAATGTTTAAAATAACTTTATAAAATGAATGTTTAGTAAATAAGTTTTTTGTTTGCTCTAAAACAATACAAATATCTTTGTTCATCATTGTTTTTTCTAATTGACAATTATTTCATTTAAATTTCTTAAAATTTATCATAATTGAAGTGTTGTCTTACTCAAAATTTATTTTGTCAATATTTATGATTCTTTTCTATTAAAGTTCATCGTTTAAGATTTAAAAAATGTTAGAAAAGAAATAAAGATAAGGCATATTATAAACCACCAAAGAGGAAATTTCGTTTTTCTGAATTGCTTGAATACACACACAGGATTGATGTGTTGAGGAATTTTTTAATGGCGCTTTAACTCGTGGCTTAGTATCTTATTATTTTATGTCATATTTCCCCATTCCAAATGTTTGTCCAACGGTAAACAAACAGCTTTAAACGTACATGGATTGAATCTTTATATATATCCATATCTGTCTTTTCTTACTCCACATTCCGCACAGTATGCACTCTCCGTAGATTTGTAGAGGTTCTTTTGCAGGCAAAGAAAATAAGATTGCAGTAATGGCAACCACAAGGTTAATGGCACGAGCATTGGCAGCAGACAGGTTGTCTGCATTATCAGATGATTTACTTGTAAATCATATTCTGTCAAGGTTTTCTTACAGAGATGTCTTACGTTTCTCCCTGCTCTCGAAGAGATGGCGAGTCTTATGGAAGAAATTACCCTTTCTCAATTTTCGTTGCCAAGATTTTGAGAAACAAAAAGATTACAAGATAGTCGACATAATTAGCAATGCCCTGCTCAACCTGGATGTTCATCTTTGTCAGTTGGACCTTCAAGTTGCCTTGGATAACCCTGAGAGAGCCGATCTGAACAATTGGATTCGCCTTGCAGCTGAAAAACAGGTGGAACGCATGGATTTAGAAATCAATTATAGAGATCCCAAGACTGGTAAGATGCTGATCAAATTTCGCATGGTGGAGCTTGGGAACTTTCTTTTCAGGTGTGAAAAGCTCACTTCCCTAAAACTGAAATTCATCAATCCTCCCAAGATACCCACTGACTTTGGGGTTTTCCAATCCCTGAAAACATTTTATTATTCTTATAATCCGCAAATGGATGATGCCACCTTTGAAAAATTCATGGACGTGTGCCCACATCTTGAGAATTTGCATATTCGCGGTTGTTCTGGGTTGAAAATTTTGAAGATACATGCTTCCAATCTCAAGTACCTGAATCTAGGAATTTTAAGCCCTGATATATCATTGCAGATGGCTTGCCCTCGGTTGATGAAAATCTGCCTTATGGATATCCCGCTAGAAAGAATTTCAGGAGCAGAATCAGTTAAAATAATTACTCTTCAGAGTTCTGGTATAAGCAATGCTGTCCATCCAGAAATCCCTAGTATTACTGTTTTAAAGGGTTTTCCTCAGCTTGAAGAGTTGACAGTGGATGGCGTATGTTTCCAGGTTAGTATTTTGTACATTGAAGCTAAATATTCTTGACTTGTTATGATAGGCCTACATCTGTATGAGGCCTTGTATGCATTGTAGAGAATGGCGCTTACCTTCTATCAATAAGAATATATATTTGTGGGCAGTAATATTATTTCTTTTATTCTTGTATACATTATGTTTGATGCAGGAGATGATGCAGGAGATGACGTCAGATGAGATGGCAGAAGTAGAGGTGACATTGCCAAGTTTGAAGAGGGTGTGTGCCCATATTGAGACAGACAAGGGTGGAGAGGGACTGACTTTTCTGGGTTTTCTTCTCAGAAAGAGTCCATCTATTGTAATGAGGGTTTTTCTGCCAAAGCGCTGCCGTGCAATTATGCGAAATAAATTGCTAGCTCTGAAAAAGGAGTTTTCAAATTCAAGATTATCCACTGCCACAAGAAGATGCCCATTGAAGTGGAATGAATTTATTGAATTTTGTTTTGAAAAGCCGTTGTAATCTAGAGAATCTATTTTTAGGCCCAGGACAGAACACTTCATCACTCGCTTTCAGAATTTTTGAAACATTAAATGGGGTGGTTTTGTTATTTGGATTTCATTTTGTACTAAGTGAAACGAAATTCTGTCAATCAGCCTTTTCCATTGCTTCTTTTAAAGATGTCCTGAGGATCTAATCGATTTATAAAGCAATACGCCATTTCTGTTTTAGAATTCATTGCACTCTGTTACAATACTTATGATTTGCTGAAAAGATTTTGGTATCAACCTATTCTTGTTTACTGATACTATGTTTTTTTTTTAAA
Organism: Sequoiadendron giganteum; assembly: GCA_007115665.2. Classification (NCBI taxonomy): domain Eukaryota; kingdom Viridiplantae; phylum Streptophyta; class Pinopsida; order Cupressales; family Cupressaceae; genus Sequoiadendron; species Sequoiadendron giganteum. The sequence continues at coordinate 547,962,699 of CM021103.1, read as the reverse complement.
TATCAAAAATTTATTTACAAGCATGTTCTCTCGATTTTGAATAAGAAAATTTAGTAAATAGAATCTATTTTTAGATTCAAAATTGAAATAAATGATATTTTTTATTTTATTGGCTTGCTATTATATATTTGATTAAAGGATAAATGTCTATTATAGCAAGCATAGAAAAGTTATTTAAATTATTTAATTGAATCTATAGACATAAGGCTATGCATAAACCACATTTATTGTAAAAGATTTTTTTTTTTTAACAAATTCAGTTAGAAGTTTAGTTTTTTATTTTTTTTCCTACACCCAAAATGTGTAGATTATCAAATTTATAAAAAAATTGAAATTATAAATTTAAAAGAGAAAATGAATAAGAAAATAAAAATAATATCCTTTTGGCCTTGCTACATCATCTTAATCTCTAAGATAAGTGAAAATAAAAAATATATGGACATCTTTCATACATAATGGTAAATGATTGAGAAATAGTTTACTAGGGATGTGATCTTGTAATAAATGGCTCACAAAGAATAGTGAAAATAAAAAATATATGGACATTTTTCATATATAATGGTAAATGATTGAGAAGTAGTCTACTAGGGATGCAATCTTGTAATAATTGGCTCACAATGAATAATGATATATGTTGGTGTACTCATTGATTTACACCTAGCTTACTTAAGCCTAGTTAGCTATCTTGATGGTTGAGTTGTGCACTCCACTCCTTCCCACTTCGAGTGGATCTTGATCTGGATCTCCACATCTTGTGGATCTTGATAAAGAGGTTTTTCCTATTAAAGAAGGTTGGTCCTTCTTTCATTCTATAGGAAAGCTAAATACATTTTTTGTATTGTTCATGTGCTTGTCTCATATCTCTTAGATCTTTCTATTTTTTTTCAATATATATAATAAATATGGTTGAAATTATGCATGGATTTTTATTCTTCAAAGGCTTCAGAAATATAAAGAAATAAAATATGTAATGTAAAATTAAAAGTCACAACCTTTTCTAGAATTCACTACACAAAATCAAACCTAAGAATAATAATAAATAAAGAAATAAGGAAAATTCAATTAGAGAAAAGTAGCTTCAAACAAAAATTACAAGATGATAGATGTAGTTTACACTTATAGATGAATACTAGAGAGTAGTTGTAGTCACCAATATACTCCTGGTTTACCATATGCAAAAATTACATATTGAGAATACCATCATTGAGCAAGCAAAGATGAGACCTTAGAAAAGTGACTGAAAAATACTTATCCTCTACCATCACTTCCATACTCACATAGAAACACACACTATTCTTCTTTAATGCTTTCAAAAAGCTCTATCATTTTTCTGCTCATAAGATTGCTTAATAGCATCATATATATCTCAAAAAACCTGGAAATTTTTGAGGAACTTATGCAGGAACAAGCCTCCTATATACCCTTTTCCTTTAAAGAAATTATACCCTTGAATCACTAAGAGTAAAGCATCCCCTTGAATAAATTTCTCCCTTGCATATCGACTTGCAATCTTGTCCAATACACTCAAACATTGACATAAATCCATCAAATTCAAAAGAAAGATTGACAACACCTATGATGGAAAAATAATCTTGTGAGCTTTTGGGTTGAGAACCTTATTACCAATCATTGAATGAATGCTATCCTCCATCTGCAGAAAATCCAATTTAAGCAAAGTAGCAAGACCTTCATATGAACCCTTTAATTCTAAGGTTCATACTTCATTTTACATACAACTAGACTCGAATAAAGTGTGACACTTTTTCTAGCAGCCACCTATCCTTCAAGCCAACCTCTACACAAGATATGCAGGAACTGCAAACTTACCAAAGCAAAAAACTGAAGATACTTGTATATAGATTTTCCAATTTTTAATGCAATTAAACTTATGCAAAGGATGGCTAATTCATTAGCGTACTCCATATATTCGTAAAGGATATGATACAAAATAACCCGTTAAATTAATTATTAGCCCAAATAGATAACATATCATCATGAAAGGAGTACCTACAAAATAAAACACATCTTTTCTTCAAGAACTTCACCTAGCTTCATCATACTATCACAAGACCACCTTGCAATCTGGTACAAATTACATTTACTGCACACAAACTCAACACACCTTTACAAATCATTATTACATATCTGGCATAACTGCTTTGCACTCCTTTAGCATTAAAATTACTCACTCACGACATATTCTTTCAAAAACCCCATGATAATTTTTATCTACTTTTAACTTAGAGAAAATATTCATATTACAAATTTGAATTTGTAAAACCTAGGGAGTCTTGCAACACCAATGACGCTAAATGTGGAAAGGCTTGAATTTGGTCTTCTACCAATATTTCAACTTCATTACCTTCACACCCCCAATTTTATAGGCAATCAACCATAGTGTTACCCTCCCTATACATATGTGAAATTATGAAAATTGAAAACTATCCAGCAAGTCCCATACATTTTGTAAAACATAACCCAATTGCCAATTATGTACTATTCTTTCCTTACATGTGTTTATTTATATTAACGAATTACCTTCTATATGGATTTTTGGCATTCCTGACTTTATAGCAAGATCTAACCTCGAAAGTATTACCTGAGCTTCTACCATGTTATTTGTTCCTTCCAGAAGATGAATTAATCTTGATGCAACCACAACACCTTTTGAATTCCATATACAAAATCCTACACCTGATTCACCTAGATTAACCTTAGAATCCCCACCACAATTGAGGTTCATGAATTCTAACTGTAGATGTTTCTACCTAATTTCACTTATGTTAACTTTAGGCTTGGCATTCTTCTACATACTACTTAGGAAAGGAAATATTATGTATTCTTTCATGACTTCATAATAGCATCACCCCATCTTGTGAATAAAGATGTATTAGATTTGTTCTTTTGAACATATGAATTTACAATCTCAGAAACCACCTCTTCAATTTTAATTTTAGTTTTCTCTACTATCGAGGTTCTCTTTCTAAAAATACGGATATTATGTTCCCACCAGATATTTCATGCAACAAGTGATGGGATGACCTACAGTATACATGAGAAGAATGAATTTTTATATAAAAGAGGCCAGCTTTGAAAGAGCTCCCAAAGAGTGTTTGGCAAAGGTGAGTACAAATTCAATTTATTTTGTACAAACTGCCAACACTCATGTGCAAAACTACATTAGATGAGAATGATGATATGTATCTTCTAACACTTCACCACACAAAACACATTTGAAAGACAACTATTTTCAACTTTTCTAAACAATCACTCGTGAAAATTCATTTTCTTAATGCTAAGGTTCCATGCAAAACTACCAATTGTTGAAGACACATAATCTTTAATACCATCCCCCCATTCTTCTCTTAAAATCCTCATTGCTTTCTATAGATCTTGATTATCTTCAAAGGAGGACAATCATTCCATGAATCCTCCCAAAACATCACACTTATCTAGGCTTATCACCCCTAAATCAACCCTTTTTATATGCTAATTTACCCTTTCAATGCATCTTTAGTCCCGACCTAATTGTGTTTCGGGAGGCAAATATAAAAAACTTTATTAAGGGTAAGTGCACCAATCTGTGACACAATTTAGGTGCCAAATTGAAAAAATGATTAAAAAAACCTAAAATAAGACCTTTGGCATGTGCCAAATGTCCTTTTAGACATAAATAGAAAAAATCGGGTTTCAAACCCTCATTACGTCTTCAACCTATGGCTTGAGGAAGAGGATTTCAGGTTTGCAACTTGTGCTCGCCAAATCTCTTGCATTGTTTGCATCCTTAGCTTGTCATTTTCCACAAGGATGCCGCCAACACATCGGAGAGGTCAAAGATTGCAAAGAGGTGTGTATTTTTATTCTATTTATTTTGAATTTGATTTGGAATGCAAATTTAAATATATTTCTATAATAAAACATTTTTCTAATTCTCAAGGAATAAATCTCCACCTCAAAACATTGAGAATTTACAATCACCCCCTCATGAAGAGCCTCCTATACAAGAACAACCTGAAACCCCTCCATCAATTCATAGGCATCCTCAAGGAACACAAGAAAATATTCAAAATTAAATTGAAAACAATAAAAGAGACATTCAACAATTAATTGCAAGATTAACCGAGCATGTCGAAACCCACTTATAGGAGAGGGATTTTTGAATCATTGAAGTCAATTTTAACTCTTCTAGGAGAAATGGGCAAGAAAATGAATTTTTGGTCAACTAAGAGGCATGAGATGAGACAATTTTATGCTAATGGTTTGTCATATGTAGATGTCAAAAAACTAAAAATTAGCAAAGCCGAGTTGTGTGCCCTAAATTTATAGATCCAAAAACCAATGAACCTTTGTCCGATGCATGCAGGAGATTCCCCATCCATTTGTGCCACCATGAGTTAATTAAAAAAAAAAATTGGGAGTGATGGTCGATGGTATTTGACCAACCTCCATGCAATAATAATGAGGTGCCGCAATAATTTTTGAGGAAACTCTATTGCGAGTTTGTCCTCAATAAAATGCCAAACTATGTTGACATCTTAGAATTTCAGGGTAGAGGTGGGGGCTCCACACACGATAGACCTGTTGCACGACGAAATCCACAGTTGGCACCAAGAGCCTTGGGCAGACCCATGGTGGAGCATGTCGTTGTTCCTTCCATTGTTAAAGATAGTATAGAGGTGGACACGATGAAGTCAATTGCCTCACTCACCCAGACCATTTTATAGTGTGTGAGTCCTTTAGTAGAGCTTGGTGTGGAGGAGACGTGTAGGCCTCGAGCTCCAAGCCACCATTGTGGCACTTGTAGTGTTGTTTGCACGTATGATTATCAGGGTTCTCATGATGCAACTACATAGCTTACATCAGTTGCTGAGGCGATGGATTTCACAAATGATATTCTGAATGATACATTTGACATTGACACTCAGGTAAAATTTAGCAAGTTATTTTAATGTTGTTTATTAAAATATATTTTGAAATTTAAGAATAACTAAATTAGTAGAATTTTGATATGATGAAATTTCAAGGTCACATTATTCATGAGGGACGCTCTATTCCTACAGAACCTTATACATTCTCGATGATGAGTCCATAGGTATGCAACTAGTATTAAATATATTATTATTTCATTTTAACAGTTGAATGTTATATTTGAATGTTTGTCTCATAACATGCTTTGGATTTCAAATAGTTTCCTAGTGCACCTTCTTCCTCCACACCTCACGATTCATATCCTCAAACAATGTACACTCAGGTATCCTTTATTCATTAATAGTGTTGTAAATCTATGTTAGCTAGTTTTTGTAATTTTGTGTATATGCAAATCTAAAAAATTGATGAGAAACACAAACATTGCATTCAAGTATTCCTTGATCGTGTCACATTATGTTCTCCTAATTCACTTTTTGTTCCTTTATTCCTTCCTAATCCCTTACCATTAACATTTAATAGTTCACCCTATTTTCCATGATCCCCTCCTAGCCCATCCCACTAATATCTTCTAGTACATGCTATGCATCATTATGTCGTAATCCCATCTTATTGTACCCATTATTATATTACCCTAGATATTCCATGATCCCCTATGTTCCACCTTATTTTCCTTTATATCATCCTATCTTATACCATATTTATCCACATTTCATCCTAGATAACTCTTATTTGTTATTGCTACACACAGGTCAAGTTTGCACTTTGTACATACTATAGTCAAACCCTAGACACCTCCTAATTCACCCTATATTGCATTATTCCCTAATAATTGCATCGCATTAACCTCAAATTTTCCACCCTATATTTTTTTATCCCATCCTAGCCCATCCCATAAATCTATACTAGTCCATCCTATGTTCCATTAATCCCTTTGGTGCAAGGGCACCAATCTTTTCTATGTTTCTTCATTAAGTGTCTGATAGTGGTGCAGGAGCACCCATGGGTCTAAGGGGCCTAGAATATTTTTTTACATTTTGTTTCTTTGTTTAATGTTGGAATAAGGTCTCATGGACCATTTCATTGCTTTGTAATAGGTCCATAGGGATTTGGTGGAGTTTTGGTCTTGATGACCAACTTTTTGTATAAACAGGGTCTCCATCCTCCTTTGTAAGTCTAGTGCATTTTGGAAAATTAAGAAAAAGGGATTCCTTGATGTAGCTAGACACCTAAGGGGAGTCATATTTTTCATTTTAAGGAGTTTTGGATTCCTTTCACACAATTTGGAGGTATCTTTGTAGTCGGGTTGGTGAAAATTGGCAAAATTGCCTTAATTAGGCATTAAAGAGTAAAAAATGAAGTCTTTTAGTGTTTCCAATGGTCAACTGATTCAAATTTAAGTTGGAGGAAGTTGGAGGAGGTTGGAAGGCTTCATATATTCCTCTCTTGGTCGAGGCAAGGCTATTCTTCATGTTTGGAAGAAGTTTTCAATAAAGAGTTTGTTGATTTCTGTGTTTTCTTGAAGAAATTGTTGATCCCATACTTGGTACGGTTTGTACATGTTTTTTCATGATCCAAGCCTATAATGGTTGGATATGTAATTTAATAAGATTTATTTTGGCATTGGAGTGATGAGATTTCATTGAGTATCAAGGGAGATATCTTAATTTTACTCCTAGGTGGTATGAAAACCCTCAAAATCAGGGTTTTAAGTGAATTATGGGTGTTTCTTCCATCCACACATTGTATAGTTGCTAAATCCTAGTGGGATGGAAATTATATGCATATACTATTAAGAAGGAGTGAGGTCTAAATCACCATAGTGATAGTTTTTTGTTGAAACCTAAGTTCTAGAGGGTTGTTTAACCTTGTTTTGTCCTAATGTGACATGATCCAAATGCTTTCAAGTTTTGTTGGTGGTCTGAGTTGTGAACCCTAGCTGTGTGAGGGCTGATCATTTAAACAATAACGAATTTTATGACTCCTTGTAAGAGTATTTGAGAGAAGTGTTGAATTGGATTGTCTTTGCCATCATAGTTGTGTGTTTACCTTCCCTACCACTCTGCATCAGATAGGAAAGGTGTGTTAGGATGATTGATTTGAGTCCTTGAGTCTTAATAAGGTCCAATGTGACTATTCTATTGTAATTGATCAACTTTCAGGGGATTTTTTATTCATCTTGTAAGGTTTGTAAATCATGTGGAAGGAATTCTCAAAGTTGACAAGGGGTGTCAAGGTAGATAGGATGATGTTTTCTTGAGTAAGTCATGATTTATTAGTTGAAAAAATGTCTCTTTAGGCTATTTGTAATATTTTAGGTGTTTAAGAGGGTCTAGGAAAATATAAAGAGTCAAAACTTGAAAGTGCTAAATTTGTGAGTTTCATAAATGCAACAATCATGAGAGGTTTAAAAAGTAGTTATAAGGCAGTTGGGTGTTGGTTTGACGAGGAGAAGCATTTAAAAAGGCATGAAAACTCATTTTTTTATGTTGGCTTGAAGTTTTAAGCATTATCAATAAGTTTCAAGTGTCTGTTTTAAGTTTAAAGGTATGTTGCTTTGTAAATTTGGCCTAATTCATGGCCTAGGATAGTGTTGAGGGTCTAATTTCAAGGGATTGGTCCAAAAGACTTGTATCTAGTTAAGAGATATGTTGTATAAATATGAAATGGGTATCTGAATCCAGCTTCTAATTGTCAAGTGTTCTGGAAAGCATGGGAGTTAAAGGCCAAAAACTAAGTTTGCACTATTGTTAGGTTACATGGGTGAAAGTGAGAAGTTAGACTCCCGATTGTTGTCAAACTTTGAGGATTGTTTGGATAACACTAATAGGCCATTTTAATCTTGTTATATGTATCTCAAATGCAAGTTGTCACTTTGAATGAGTTTGAGCCCCCTCTTTGCATCACCCTTCTAATCCCATCCCATTACCCTCTCTTATTTCACCTCATGTTCCATTATCCCCTCTTGTTCTTTATATCAACATGATACCTGAGATATTGTTTCATTTGAAAATGTTGACAAGAGATATCTCTAGTGATGTTGGTGGCACGATAGACCATGGATTTTCTACAGCAATAGCTAGTTTTGATCCATTGAGAGAGGTATGGAATAGATTAGTCGATTTGACATTATATTTTCTCTTTTATGGTCTATTATAGAAATTTTTCACGATAATTTTATGTAGTTTAATTTCTATCTTCATGGTTGGTATAGGCAGTTTTCACTCCAGATCTTGGACGTGATGATGCTATAAATGTGCATGATGACTATATGTATGCGGTAAGTGATTATATATTTTGTTATATGCCATTCCACAATTCAATTTCTATGTTTTAACATCTTTAATTTTAATTGTATCAGTTGAAGGTCCAAAGTGAAGAGAGGACTAGCAAGCATGTTCGAAAGACAAGAGAAGCAACAGTCACTCCATCCAGCAGAATTTTGAAGGTAGCACGGGATCTATTTCCTTCCCATAGAGGGAAATGACTATGTATTAGTATTGTTTGTTGTATGCCTATGTGGCATTTTCGAACATATGTTTTGTATTATTGATATATATATGTGATGTTTTATGTCCATATGGCTCCTCTGTACTAAGCCTATATGGTTTATTTAGATATATTGTAAATACTTTTATCAAGCTATATCATTGTATAGCCTTTCAGATTTTTGATTAAAGAAACTCATTTTTTGCTACTGTCATTCTTGAATGATGTTATCATGTGTATCATGTAAGTTGTATGCTTGAATGTTGTAGGCATGGATTTTTTCTACATATAATTCTTAATTAATTACTAGCTAATGCTCAATAAGACCCATCTAAAGCATATTGTATGAATAAGATCCATTCGTGGTGGTTTGTATCCTTTGGCATGCTTCAATTACTTGTGCCTCACTCATGCAGAGACAAGGAGGCTCAAACCCAATCAATCTGACAACCTGCCTTCAATGGGATCCTTACAAGATTAATACAACCTATTTTGAGAAATCTACACAACCTCAAACCCCCATCAAACCAAAATCTCCATTCATCACCTTACCCAACAATCCACCCTTGTAGCACTCAAAACCCAGTTGAAGCCTAATTTCTCCCAACCTTTCCAAAACACCCAACCATTTAAAGGTGGATTAATATACCCTTTTCAGGGTTACACAACATATGTCAAAACCAATAGTAAATCTTTTGGACCAACATGAACTTTCAATACACCTCCCTCGCTCTAGGCTTCATAATTAGCCCCAATTTCCAAAGGAACCCCCTCACAAACCCACCTCCAAACCAATAAAACTTGAAAAAATCTTAGGGATTCTCACCAAACTCAGGATTCTCCCATTTTAAGAGCCCCAAGAACTTGTTCTCTTCCTCTACTCACAAACCCTCATGAACCTTCACAAAAACAAGGGTTTTAAAGAAACTCATAACTCCAGACCTCCCCCAATCCTTCCAAAGGTCCAAACACCCCACAATACCTCTACCCTAACTTAAAAGACACTCAAAATCCCATTGCTTTTAGTATTTCTCATATTCACTACTTGAGTTGCTTACTTTCATGGTGGAAACACCCTTGAATAGCATTAGAACTTCACACCCCACTGAGTTTATTAATTCTCTCGACCTCCAAAGTATTCATACACAAAACTAATCATGGTATAGGCCAATCCACTGAGCCATGGGGTTAGAACAGTAGGCGGATTGGCTAATCTGTCATGGTGTTTCCCTCAAAACCCTTAACACAGAAAACAAAGCAGTAACCAAGTTTTCTGATTGCACACACACCAATGGTGGATTTAAACCTTCGTAATAGATACAAATAGAGTAAACACATATGAAATCAAGTATCCAGAGCCTCAAGTCATGATAGACTTGTATGGGCCTGTGCAAGGCAAAGAAAATTCAGGAAAACAAAGAAAACCAATGATCAGTGTTTTCAAAAGTATATTTTCTTATTAGAAACTGAACAAAATAAACGCTCAACTTAGGGTATTATAGAAATATATCTTGATACCACATTCCAAAAACCCCTTGAGCTGATCAACCACCATAACCACCCTTTGTTAGATTTCTAAGATGGCAATTTGCCAATTTTTCTCTTAATTGCCATTCATTCACAACTTGATTTTGCAAATACCACCTAGCTGACCTATTAAGCCTTTTAAACAGAATTGCAAATGGTCATTGAGACCTTATTAATAGGGAAAATATAAGACCCAAGCCTACACTATACCCTATCCATCTGGAGCACATTTCCAACATGGCATAAAATGGATAACTTGTTTACAGTACATCTCATCTTGGCATATTTTGCTACTTCCATGTTGCATATAATTTAAAGATCTTCAAATTCATTTGATGAACCTCTAAGGCTCATTTTTATTTCATGCCAAGGTGATGGTTCCCCTACACCATACACCCCCCCATAGAGAGACTCTTGTACCAAGAGTGAAAGATTTCTCCATGCCTCCACTTTACTGCTCCATACTTTTTCAAATTTGATGTGGGGTTTCTCTTGATCCTTGGATCAAAATTTTGTACTGCTCCATTCCTCATACCTACAATCAAACAAAATTTAGAAACATAGTGCCCTACCTTCTTCCTTGTTACAGCTTCATGTGTGTACCCATCCAACTTAGCATGTACACTTTGCCCTCTTGTTATTTCCATTAGATCTCTGCACCTTTGTTCCTTTAATGTTATCAGACCTTCAAGTTTCATGCCCTCTATCCTCCTTGTCTCATGACTCACTGTCTTCTTGTTTGCCACTCCACCAGCCTCTGTCTTAATGCCTACGGACTATCCATTGACCTACTACAATACCACAAGAAATCTAACTATCCCTACAAACACATTATCAGCCTCATCTTTCCTTTCCAAAGACTCTTTCCCCTCACTCTTCCCTTTACCAGTCTGAACCACTTGGCTACTTAACTCCTTATGCCATACAAAGGCATGCTTCACCCTATCCTTATGCAAACCACACATTTCCTTCTTACCCATTGTTCGAGCATTACTCAGTTGTTTTCCTCCTACTTTTCCATCCTCATGAACATACTCTAGACTTGCAAACAAATCGGTCTTTCTACCCTCAAGCCCTAAAGGATCTTTCTTCCCAAAAATCACTACCTTAGACTTACCCTTATCCCTTCCACTTGTTTTCAAGGGAAGAAAATTAAAAAAATTATCATCCTTCTTGATGGTATATGTGTTCTCCCAGCCATCATATATAGACCTCCTACCAAATTGCCAAGGCCTCCTAAGAGAACATGACAACAATCCATTGGAAAAATATCACATAGAACCCTATCCTTATATTCCCCAATCTGAAATTCAACATATGATTGCTCTTTTACCACCAAATTTTGATTATCATTGACCCAAGAGACTCTATAAGGTTCTTCATGAGGTAATTTTTCCAAACTCAACTTGTCCACCATTTCCCTAAACACTAGATTATCTTGAGAACCAGAATCAATGACAACTTGACACACTTTACCTTTTCTTTTGCATGTAGTTTTGAATAGGCTCCTTATTTGACTCAAATCTTCCTCCTTGGATGCTTGCAACACAATTCTTGTTATCATGAGTGCCTCTCCTTTTGATGCAAGGTTCACACCCTCTTCATCTCCATGCACTAGTTGATTCCTCCTTTCTCCACCATAAGAGCTTGAGCCTTACTTTTCAAGGAATTTAAAGGTTAGATATCTAGGATGGTTACAAGTGTAGCATATCCCTGAGAATTGATAGGAACCTCTTCCTCCACTAAATATGCCTCTTGAACCTCTCCATCCACCTCTTGAATCAGATTGTTCTTGGTCCTTCTTGTCATCTCCTTGGACCTCATTGTTTGACTTTGAATTAGGATTGAATCTTCTTCCCCTAGAAATGTTGCCTCTTCCTCTTGCTGCCTTCTCTTGTCTCCTTTTGAAATTTTATTCAGCCCTCATTGCCATTTTAAAGTATAGTTCAAATCATGTTGGTGCCATCAAGATGATTTCATCCTAAATGTTGAATCTTAAACCATTCAATCTGATTTCATCCTTTGATCTGGTCGTCGAAGAACCCTCATTCGCTTGACCCAAAATGTAGTGGATTCTTGTAACCAACACATTACTTGAACATGTAATGGATCCTTCATCCGTTTAGAAAGGATCATGCCTTTGCTCAGATGCTAGAGAATGCCACTTTTGTGTGGCATGTGACTAAGGTAGTTGAGTTTGGCACATTAATCTCTTCTCAAAACATTATTCGCAACACCACACTCTTCACAGACTTCACCATGTAAGTATAGGGTTTCTAACTTGAGAAACAATGGCGGTAGATTGTAGATCTTTCACATCAAAACAACACACCTTAGATGGCATGATCTATTACATGCATCAAAACATATCACAAGCACAAAGATTCTAATACCATATGTTGGTGAAATGCAAAAACGTTAATGGTGAAAAAATTCATTCATCATGCATTTTAGTATACAAGATACAAATAGATCCATGCCTAGAGAAATAAACCAAGTTGATAAGCTTCTATAGAAAATTTCTTAGGATGATGAATCCTATATATGACCATTAAGTGTAGAAAAAATTGAAATAGTGTTGGCAACCGATTGACAAAGAATTCATCAAGACCCTATATTCCAAATAAATCTCTTAATTTGATGACTTCCTACTATGCAGCCTAAAATGATTGTTAGATTGTTACCCTTTTCAAGTTGGTTTTGAATCTCAAGACATGAATTAGGAATGAAAGTTGAAAAAAAACTTGGGATGATGTGGTTCCTTGGTTAATTTGTTGAGATATTATTTTAACTATCAAAAGAACATTATGATTTTAACTATGAAAGAAATTATGTTTGCCAACTTTTTTCCTGAGTGAAAATTTGCCACCATAGGAAAATGCCTCTTAGATAGCGAAAACCGAGCGAGGTTATTTTAGAGGGGCCCAACATGATCCCATACGATCAGACAAGAAATTTCTAAGTTTCTTGGTGTTTGAATACTAGCATGTTGAAGTTTGTAGCCATTTTGCACTTTGGACCCTTAAAGGATCGATCTGGTTGAATGTAGATCGAAGCAATTTCGCATGTTTGGGTGTAAAAGAGGACCATTACTAATGTAAATGTACCCACCCAGACGTGTTGGAATGGTTTTTTTGGTCACACAAGATGCAGAATGAAATTTGTACCACTTTGCAACTTTCAACTACTTGCATTTGACAACTTTTTCTCCAAATCAAAATTCGCCACCACAAGAAAATGCCTCCAGGATAGAAAAATATGAGAGAGGTTATTGTAGATGGGCCCAACGCAATATTGTAGGATTAGACAAGAATTTTCTAAGCATCATTGTTTCTGATTAATAGCATGTTGAATTTCACAGCCATTTTTTACTTTGGACCCTTAAGGGATCAATCCGGTTGAACATAGTTTGGAGCAATTTCGCGTGTTTGGGTGCGAAAGAGGACCATTCCTAGCATAAACCTACCCACCCAGATGCATTGTAATGGTTTTTTTGGTCACCCGAGATGCAAAATGAAAGTTGCACCACTTTGCAACTTTCAACTACTTGCATTTGACAATGTTTTCCCCAAGTGAAAATTCGCCACCATGAGAAAATGCTTTTGAGATAGAAAAAAATGATAGAGGTTATTGTAGATGAGCCTAACACAATCTTTTAGGATCAAATGAGAAGTTTCTAAGCATCATGGTGTCTAAGTAATAGAATGTTGAAGTTTGTAGCCATTTTCCACTTTGGACCCTTAAGGGATCAATCCGGTTGAACATAGCTCAGAGCGATTTCGCATGTTTGGGTGTGAAAGAGGACCACGCCTAGCGTAAACATACCCACCTAGATGCGTTGGAATGGTTTGTTCGAGATGCAGAATGAAAGTTGCACCACTTTGCAACTTTCAACTACTTGCATTTGACAATTTTTTCCCCAAGTGAAAAATCAGCACCACGAGAAAATGCCTCTGAGATAGAAAAAAATGAGAGAGGTTATTGTAGCTGGGCCCAACACAATCTTATAGGATCAGAAAACAAGTTTCTAAGCATCACATTTTCCAAGTAATAGCATGTTGAAGTTTGCAGCCATTTTGCACTTTGGACCCTTAAGGGATCGATCTGGTTGAGCGTAGCTCAAAGCGATTTCGCGTGTTTGGGTGCAAAAGAGGACCATTTCTAGTGTAAAATTACCCACCCAGATGCGTTGGAATGGTTTTTTTGGTCACATGAGATGCAAAATGAAAGTTGCACCACTTTGCAACTTTCAACTACTTGCATTTGACAACTTTTTCCACAAGTGAAAATTCACTACCACGAGAAAACGCCTCTAAGATAGAAAAAAATGAGAGAGGTTATTGTAGATGGGCTCAATAAAATCTTGTAGGATTGGACAAGAATTTTCTAAGCATCACGGTGTTTGAGTAATAACATGTTGAAGTTTTCAGCCATTTTGCACTTTGGACCCTTAAGGGATCGATCTGGTTGAACGTAGCTCAGAGCAATTTCGTGTGTTTTGGTGTGAAAGAGGACCATTCCTAGCATAAATGTACCCACCTAGATGTGTTGGAATGGTTCATTTGGTCACACGAGATGCAGAATGAAAGTTGCACCACTTTGTAACTTTCAACTACTTGCATTTGCCAACTTTTTCCCCAAGTGAAAATTCGCCACCACGAGAAAACGCCTCTGAGATAGAAAAAAATGAGAGAGGTCATTGTAGACAGGCTGAAAAAAATCTTGTAGTACTAGAATAGAATTTTCTAATAATCATGGTGTCCGAGTAATAGCATGCTGAAGTTTTCAGCCATTTTGCACTATGGGCCCTTAAGGGATTGATCCGGTTGAACGTAGCTCGGAGCGATTTCACATGCTTGGGTGTGAAAGAGGACCATGCCTAGCATAAACATACCCACCCAGACACATTGGAATGGTTCGTTTGGTCACATGAGATGTAGAATGAAAGTTGCATCACTTTGCAACTTTCAACTACTTGCATTTGACAACTTTCTCCCCAAGTGAAAATGCATCTAAAATAAAAAAAATGAGAGAGGTTATTGTAGATGGGCCCAACACAATATTTTAGGATCATACGGGAATTTTCTAAGCATCACGGTGTCCGAGTAATAGCATGTTGAAGTTTGCAGCCATTTTGCACTTTGGACCCTTAAGGGATCGATCTGGTTAAATGTAGCTCGAAGCAATTTCTCATGTTTGGGTGCGAAAGAGGACCATGCCTAGCATAAAATTACCCACCCAAATGCATTGGAATTGTTCATTTTCTAAAACGAGATGCAAAATGATTTTTGCACCACTTTGCGACTTTCAACTACTTGCATTTGACAACTTTTTCCTTGAGTGAAAATTCACCACCACAAGAAAATGCCTCTGAGATAGAAAAAACCAAGAGAGGTTATTGTAGAGGGGCCCAACGTGATCTCGTATGTTTAGAATATGATATTGTAATCACCATGATTTATGAGTAATACCCTGTCAAAGAGTGTTGCCCTTTTGCACTTTGGACCCTTAAGGGATCGAGTCGATTGAACCTATCTCAGAGCGATTGTGCTCTCTTTTCGATGCAATTAGGTGGGCAGAAAACTTAACTCCATTTTATTTATAGTTTGTTTGAATTTCAAGTGGTCAGGAGAAACATGTTTTGGGTAACAAATTTTCTCTAAACCTCTATCTCAATCTGATTGGCAAAAATCCCATGTCGAGTAGCAAGGTTATCCTATTGTGAGTTTAGTGAATTGATATCCAAGTGGGCATAGTTGAGAGAATTTGTTTCATCTCTCCTATTTGGTTGATCCACTTTGCATCATGGTTCTTGTTTCAAACAACCTCATTAGGTCCCCTTGTGGCATTGTAGATTGGTGTATAGTAGTTTTTTGGTTGAATATCATACCCGAAGGTATGTTATAGATGACCTAGGTTGCATCGATTTGTATGAGGCATACAATGCCCCTACCTTGTCAACCCTACAGATTTGGCAAGCCAGTGATCTCACTAGCTTGCCAATTTGGTAGGATTGACAAGGTAGATGGTGCAGGAGCACCTTGGCACCTAATCACAAATCTCCATGGTTGATGGTCAGAATGCACCCTTACATTAAAAATGTGTCAACAAGTGAGTTTGAAATCCTAAAAGGCAACATGAAAGATTGTATCTCAATGACATAATGGAGTCATTAGTTTAGTTAGTAGGAAAAGTGATACAGCTGCAAATTTGTGAGTTGCATAACGTAACAAATTTGTAAGTGCAATGGTTATGTGTTTTGAAAAGTTGGTCTCTTGGTGGTTAGGGGCATTGATCACTTATAGGAGGATGAAAAATTATATGTAAAGCCTAGAGAGGCTCAAGTTGTGGTTGTTGGATTGGAGGGAAAATAATAAAGCTTGTAAATTACCATAGTTGACGCGAGACTAGTACTGGTACTAGTAAGGGTACTAGTACGACATTTTTTTGAAAATAGGAGACGAGGGTACATGGAGACGCAATTTTTTTTTTAATATAAAAATTTATAATATATAGAAAATCTGAAAATATAATGACATTGAACTTTCAAAACAATTGTAGTAGTAAATTTTAAGAATGAACATTAACTTTAAAATTTAAATACACAAAATGTCAAAATGTCAAAATTCAAATCCAAATGTCACTGTCACATTGTGTCAAAGAGCCAAAGAGTTCATACTTCATACTTCAAATTTCATAATCATAGTTTTAACTTCTAAGTTCACATTAAACGGTATTGCTTATTTCTTGGACCATCTTTGTATAGAAAGGTGATCAAGCAACATTAAACGGTATTCCATTGGAATAAAAGAAGCGTGCAATTGTTGCATCAACTACTTCTCGGCCTTGCACATCAAATAATTTTCCAATGGGGTTTGAGCTACCAATGTGTGGCCTCTTGTGAGATTGAGAACTTTCTATTGCTACATCTCTTGAAGACACATCCACCTCTACCTCTCTAATTTAAGTTTGATTTATAGCAGTTGCCTCTGATGCCCCTATTGTTGAAGTGTGAGAGCTCATATTATAAACTTTACCATCAGCCCTTTCTTGATCTCTCATAGCCCCATATTGTTCCACCTCATTTATACAAGGAGCAACACCTTTTCTAGGCATGTGAAGGAAATGGGCCCTCACCCTCGTGTAAGTACCTTGCCATGACATTGGGCATAATTTTCATGAGATTGTGGTTGTTCCACCTAAAACCTTTGGCCCCTTAACATGATCAACATACTTCCACAACAGATACAAGGATTTATTTTTTCCCACACTCGACATTCTTGATTCAAATTCAAAAATTCTACAAAAAAATAAAAATAAAATGAAAAGAGTTAATATTCTTAAACCATAGATAATAATGAGACGGTGATTAGGTCTCACATATAGCATTCACAGTGGTTTAGAGACAAAACAACATTATGATCCATTTATGGCATGAGAATAATAGACATAAGAATAGTACATAGTTTCAGGGTAGAGGACAAAGCCTGAAAGAGGCACAATAGTCCATACATGGACAATTAAAAGGACATATGGGTATGCAAAGTGAGTTGGGGTAATGACAGTCATAACATGATACAAAGAAAAGTTTGTGTATGGAGAGCAGCACTATGGAGAAAGGGTGGTGATCTTAAATACTTAAACACATAAGCTAAATAGTGGTCCAAGTTTGTGGGAGTTAAGGAAATATTTAGGCTTGATGCATTTAAAAGGATCTTTCAAGAACTCTCCTTCTCACTTGAAGTTTTCTTGTTTTTATTTGTTCCTTGGTTTTTATTAGAGCAACCAACAATTGAGAGCTAGAGTAGTCACTGTATAATGGCTGATGTATTAAAGGACTAGATACTTATTGCATTTTCAATAGTAGTGTTTTTAAGTTACTTGCTAGCAAGATTACAAGATAGAATGGAAAATTCATGAAATAGGTTGTATAGTTGAGAGATTACAAGATTTTTTATTTTGAGATACTCGGTGTCAGGGATCATTGTAAAAAAATGTAGCACAATATAGTGATATGACTATCATGGCAAATGGATATGGAAGTTACCTTGGATTAGTATAATGACTGAAAGAACAGAGAAACTCATAAATAAGAGAGACAGTTATGAAGACATTTGATAGTGGGTAGTCAAGTGACTAATGACAAAGACATATCACATTCATGAAGGTGGTTTTCATATCATGACATTCATCCTTGCACATGACAGTTGACTTGTGCTTGGTGCCTTGGCAAGGTTTGTTTTAATCTTTTAGTGCCTTAATTCATCAAATTGCTCCTACCGGGTTCCTGAACAACCTTAACGATTTGGGGTTATTCTAATGGCCTAACCATCATCCCACCTACTGTCATCAAATGTAACTAGGTGGGATGATGTAGTTGAGTGTAGGGAATTTTATTTTAGGAGTAGGAGGTGTGGAAGGATGATCCATTGGCTTGAAAAATATGCATCAGTAGGGGCAATAAAATATGCCTTTCTACAATTATATTAAATATTATTTCATTCTTACTAATAAATCCACATGTTTTTCCTTGAAGACAACTTTAAATGTAAACCATCAATCATTACAACTAATTTTAAATTTAATATACACATTTAATTTAGGCATGTATTTTAAAAGTTAGAGGACTCATTCCACAAGTTACAGTAGGCAGAAAAAGTGTAATGGGTCGAATTACATAATGAAACCCCTCAATCCAAGAACACTATGAAAGTAGGTAGCAGCAGTAAAAATAGTATAAATTTATTTATACAAAGAGCTAGAACCTATAAATAGATTAAAATGAAATATAATTCATTAATCTACAACATCCAACCAGTTTCATATCATCTTAGAGTCTGTATAGGCCATACAACAACAAGAAAATGGAGAAAAACTAGTAAATTTCTAGAAAATAACGTTCTTCTTAATAAAACAAAATGGGGTACAAATCAACCAACAACCTCTCCTTAGAGGAATTGAAGTTTATTAAACATATTTTGATTTCATTCCAACTCCCTTGAACTCTGCAACTTTTGCATCTTTTAGCAACTTTTCTAACTACATTTAGCCAAATTGCAAGCTATGACACAACTGAACTCCCTTACCTCCAGATACATTATAAAATGGTCTAATTGACCTTACTAAACACAATATACTCAACATTAACTATAATCCTAGCATTTGACCATGGTCACTAAAGATGACTTTTTTGACAAAAATGAGCTTACAAGGTGCTCCTGCACCAGAGGCCTCGAACGTTGATTTTGAGGTTGTGGACCTTTTGACTAGCATTATTGAACTTGAACTTTATAATGGTTATGGTGAAAAATTCACAGATTAGAGTTTCTAGCAATATTGAGTTTATTTCATTCTATTAGGAGTAACTATTGTATGAATACAATATTTCGAGCAATAGACTTACATATGGTGGGTTTTGTTAAAATCTTTTAGAGGTTTAGAATGGTAGTCATCTTGAAAAGAATAGATTGTTATTTATGGATGATCTTTGTTTTGTTATAGATGTGAATTGGTCAATTCAGGATTGAGTTGAGGTTTCTAATATTGAATATTATTTGAAACTGGTCTAATTAAATGATTGTTGAAGGTTTTGTCTCCTTGTTTTGCATCACTAACCTAGGGTATAATTTGTTGCCACCTAAATGAAAACTAGAGACTCTTGTGTTTTTTTTTTTTCTCAAAATCAGAATTTTGATTGTCAATGAAGTCATGAAGAATATGAATTCAAATAAGGGTTTGTGATGCTATATCTTATAATTAAATTCAATATTTCTTTGGAAATGAGGTAACTTTGAAAGACAATAAGCATTCTCAATTGCAAAAAAAATCCCTTTTTTTTATTTATTAGAAAGGAAAATGGTATGAATGAATGGAAACTTGCATTAACAACTATGTCAACTCACTTGAATTTATCTAAGCACATGTTCAATGAAGGTGATTTTTTTATGGAACAAAAAAATTAATGGACACTTGCATTAACATTGATGAAAGCTATTAGGTTTTCCAAATTAGATGATAAGAAAAGTTTTCCAAACTAGTTGAAAAAGAATGAAATACGGGGAATTCCACTAGCCATGCTAGAAATGGACTACTATAAGCAATGCAAATAGAATTCATAAGTAAATTTATGTTAAGTAAATGTCATGTTTTTAATGTTTTTGTTCTTCAAACTCATAAAAATTGAACTTTTTTATGCAAATCCCATCTAATTCAATGTTGAATTCTATGTCTAATTGTTATGATTAATAAAATCATTAAGAAAATTTAGTTTATATTGTCAAAAACAAAGAAATATACTAAATATAAAAATTTCAATTTACCAAAATGAATATATTACCTCAAATAATGTAAAATGATGTAGAAACTTCAAAATGTCTTCTTCTACATTGTCTACCATGCATATTGGTGGTAAAAAGGTGATGGATCAAGCATATATTGGTATAATATGAAGTCAACTGCATAAAAAAAATTGTTTATGACTCGGATAATGCATTGAACCAGACAAATACACAAGAATGTGGGCCTGAATCACAGGGTCAAGCCTTATTTTACCGTTTCAAGGTAAAACACATTTGGCAGTCTCCAAATTTGGTGAGCACTAAATACATTGTTTTGAAAAGGAGAGACCTGAGAGAGAGGGAGTGAGAGAGAGAAAGGGGGGTATGGGAGAGAGACTTGAGAGATAGAGAGAGGGGGAGGGAGAGGGCATGGGAGGGAGAAACCTAAGAAAGAGAGAGGAGGAGAGGGTGGGAGGGAGACACCTAAGAGAAGGAGAGGGAGTGAAAGTGGGAGAGAGGGGGTGGCAAGGAGAGACCTAAGAAAGTAGGGTGGGAGGTAAGTGAGGCGTGACATAGAGGGATTGTTATAGAGGGTATTGGAGTGACACTGATTACTATAGGTAGCATGGGAGGGAGCGAGACCCAAGAGAGACAAACTTGAGAGGGAAATAATTTATTTAGTTATATGGTGGGGTGGAAAACTTTAGAGAGGGAGTGGGACAGAGATAGAGGGAGTGGGAGAGAGAGAGTTAGTGGGAGAGAGAGAGAGGGGGGTAGGAGGGAGATACTTGAGAGAGAGAGAGGGGGAGGGAGAGGGCATGGGAGGGAGAAACGTAAGAGAGAGAGAGAGAGGGAGATAGGGTGGGAGGGAGACACCTAAGAGAAGGAGAGGGAGTCAAAGTGGGAGAGAGGGGGTGGGAAGGAGAGACCTAATAAATTAGGGTGGGAGGTAAGTGAGGCTTGACAAAGAGGGATTGTGAGAGAGGGCATTGGAGTAACATTGATTAGTGTATGAAGCATGGGAGCGAGTGAGACCCAAGAGAGACAGACTTGAGAGTGAAATAACTTATTTATTTATATGGTGGGGGGGGAACACTTGAGAGAGGAAGTTTGAGAGAGATAGAGGGAGTGAGAGAGAGGGAGTAGGAGAGAGAGAGGGGGGTAGGAGGGAGATACTTGAGAGAGAGAGAGGGGGAGGGAGAAGGCGTGGGAGGGAGAAACCTAAGAGAGAGAGAGGGAGAGAGGGTGAGAGGGAGACACCTGAGAGAAGGAGAGGGAGTCAAAGTGGGAGAGAGCAGGTGGGAAGGAGAGACCTAAGAAAGTAGGGTGGGAGGTAAGTGAGGCCTGACAGAGAGGGAATTGGAGTGACACTAAATAGTTTAGGTAGCATGGGAGGGAGTGAGACCCAAGAGAGAGAGACTTGAGAGGGAAATAATTTATTCACTTATATGGTGGGGGGAAGACCTGAGAGAGGGAGTGGAAGAGAGAGGGAGTGAGACCCTTAAACCGTGAACCCTATACCATTAAACCCTAAACCATAATCCATCAACCTCCATACCCTCTTAATCCCTCAACTCTCATCCCTTAAACCCTAATCCCTTAACCCCTCTACAATCTTAATCCCTCAACCCTTAAACCCTAATCCCCCAACCCCTATACCCTCGTAATACCTCAATCCTCAATCCTCAACCCTTAAACCCTAATCCCTCAACCCATATACCCTCAACCCTTAACCCTTAAGCCCTAATCCCTCAACCCCCATACCCTCTTAATCCCTTAACCCTAAACCCTTAACCCTTAACCCTCAACCCTTAAACCCTAAACCCTCAACCCCTATACCCTATCAACCCTCAACCCTTAAACCCTAATCCATCAACCCCTATACCTTGTCAACCCTCAACCCTTAACCCTTAAACGATAATACCTCAACCCCTATATGCTCTTAATCCCTCAACCCCTCAACCCTTAACCCTTAAATGCTAATCCATCAACCCCCATACCCTGTTAATCCCTCAACCATCAACCCTTAAACCCTAATCCCTCAACCCCTATACCCTCTTAATCCCTCAATCCTCTACCCTTAACCCTTAAACCCTAATCCATAAACCCCCATACCCTCTGAATCCCTCAACCCTCAACCCTTAAACCCCAATCCCTCAACCCCTATACCCTCTTAATCCCTCAACCCTCAACCCTTAAACCTTAAACCTTAAACCCTAATCCGTCAACCCCCATACCCTCTTAATTCCTCAACCCTTAACCCTTAAACCCTAATCCCTCAACCCCTATACCCTCTTAATCCCTCAACCCTCAACCCTTAAACCCTAATCCCTCAACACCTATACCCTCTTAATCCCTCAACCCTTAACCCTTAAACCCTAATCCATCAACCCCCACACACTCTTAATCCCTCAACCCTCAACCCTTAAACCCTAATCCCTCAACCCATATACCCCCCTAATCCATCAACTCTCAACCCGTAAACCCTAATCCCTAAACCCTCAACCCCTATACCCTCTTAATCCCTCAATCCTCAACCCTTAACACTTAAACCCTAATCCATTAATCCCCATACCCTCTTAATCCCTCAAGTCTCAACCCTTAAACTCTAATCACTCAACCCCTATGCCCTGTTTATCCCTAAACCCTCAACCATTAAATCCTAATCCATCAACCCCTATACCCTCTTAATCCCTCAACCCCTCAACCCTCAACCCTTAAACCCTAATCCCTCAACCCCTCTACAATCTCAATCCCTCAACTCTTAAACCCTAATCCCTCAACCCGTATATCCTCTCAACCCTCAACCCTTAACCCTTAAACCCTAATCCCTCAACTCCTATACCCTCTTAATCCCTTAACCCTCAACCCTTAAACCCTAATCCCTCAACCCCCATACCCTCTTAATCCCTCAACCCCCATACCCTCGTAATCCCTCAACCATACCCTCTTAATCCCTCAACCCTTAACCCTTAAACCATAATCCCTCACCCCTCAACCATTAATCCTTAAACCCTAATCCCTCAACCCCCATACCCTCTTAATCCCTTATCCCTCAATCCTCAACCCTTAAACCCTAATCCCTCAACCCCTATATCCTCTTAATCCATCAACCCCTATACCCTCTTTATCCCTCAACCCTCAACCCTTAACCATTAAACCCTAATCCCTCAATCCCCATACCCTCTTAGTCCCTCAACCCTCAACCCTCAACCCTTAACCCTTAATCAATAAACCCTCTACTTGATAGAAAGAGAGGGAGAGGTGGTGGGAGCGACATACTTGAGAGAGAGGGAGAGGGAGAGGGAGAGAGAGAGAGGGAGGGAGGGAGTGAGAGAGGGAGGGAGTGGAAGAGAGATAGAGGGAGTCACTGTGAGAATGAGAGGTTGTAGGAGGGGGGGAATTTAGAAAGAGAGAGAGGAATATTGGTTAGGACGGAGATACTTGAGAAAGAGAAAGAGGGAGATAGGGTGGGAAGGAGAGACTTGAGAGAGAGGTAGATAGAAAAATTGGGAGAGAGATAGAGGGAGTGAGAGAGAGGGAGAGAGACAAAGTGGGATAGAGATAGAGTGAGTGAGTGAGAGAGGGAGTGGGAGAGAGAGAGGGAGATACATAGATATGGAGAGAGAGAGTGAGAGAGAGGGAGGGAGAGGGGTGGGAGGGAGAAACCTAAGAGTCCAAGAGAGGGAGAGAGGGTTTGAGGGAGACACCCAAAAGAGAAGGAGATGGAGATAAAGTGGGAGAGAGGGGATGGGAATGAGATACTTAAGAGAGTAGGAGAGAGAGGGAGTGAGAGATAAAGGAATGGGAGAGATACAAGGAGTGAGAGAGATACTTGAGAGATGGAGAGGGGGTGGGAGGGAGAGGGATTACTTAGGATAGAGGGATTCAAGAGAGATGGAGAGGGTGGGGGTAGATACATGAGATAGAGGGAGATATAGAGAGAGAGAGTGGGAGGGGGTGGGAGGGAGATATTTGAGAGAGAGGGAGAGAGAGAGAGTGGGAGGGGGTGGGATGGAGATATTTGAGAGAGAGGGAGAGAGATAGAGGGAGTGAGAGAGAGAGGATGTGGGAGAGAGATAGAGGAAGTGAGTGAGAGAGACAAAGAGAGGCCTGAAAGAGGGATAGGGGGTAGAAGGGAGAGAGAAAGAGGGAGGGAGAGTGGGTGGGAGGGAGAGACTTGAGAGAGAGAGAGTGGGAGAGAGATAGAGGGCATGAGAGAGAGGGAGATACTTGAGAGAGATGGAGAGGTACACAGAGATAGATAGAGAGAGTTAGATAGGGAGGGAGTGGAAGAGAGATAGAGGGAGTGACTATGAGAGGGAGAGGGGGTCAGAGGGGGAGACTCGAGACAAAGAGAGAGATAGAGAGGGGGTAGGTCGAAGATAATTGAGATAGAAAGAGAGGGAGAGGGGGTGGGAGGGAGAGACCTGAGAGAGATGGAGATAGAAAAAGTGGGAGAGAGTGAGAGAGAGGGAGTGGGAGAGAGAGAGGGAGTGTGAGAGAGAGAGAGAGAGAGATGAGGGATGGAGATACCTAAAGGAGAGTGAGAGATAGAGGGAGAGAGATAGAGTGAGTGAAAGAGAGGGAATGAGAGAGAGATAGAGGGAGTGAGTGAGTGATAGACCTAAGAGAGGGAGAGAGGGTAGGAGGGAGTGACTCGAGAGAGAGACAAAGATAGAAAGATAACAACCTAAGAGAGGGAGATGGAGTGAGAGAGAGACAAAGATAGAAATATATTTTTTTTTGTGTTCCCCATCTCATTTGCGCATCTTTCAGTGCAAGTTTATAAAAAACTGTGATAATGTTAACCTCTCTCTTGGCTATGTAAATATATAAAAAAAATCATTTTGATTTAGTTAAGGTTTTGATGCATGGCTTCTATTGTAAATACCTTCATTTTTGGTAAAAAAAAAACACGTGTTAGGTTTAGGATAGATTTTTACATGTTCATCAAAATGTGAAACAAATTACATTTTTGGAAACTAGACTGCATTCTACACATGATGAAAAAAAATTAATTTTTGATTAGTTTGCAAAAAATTTGGGGGGGAGCACGCTCAAATTTCAGCTTTTCAAGATGTGCCCACTTTGAAAATTCATAAAATATTATATATTCATTAAAAATATTATCCGAAAGAAGGAGGATAAATTAAATGGTGTTAGCTAATTTCTCACCATTGGGATTTTTGAAATTCTAAAAAAAAGTTAACCAAAAAGGGGGGAGCCCTAAGGCGCTATGCTATTTTTTAAAAAACATGACCTATTTTGGGCCTCCCATTTTTGAGACCCTTAATCTTCATTAATTTTTTTTTAAAAATAGTATCTTAGAAACTAGACTCAGAGCACTTCAACTTTTTTTCTTGCCGCATCTTCAAATTTTGCGAGTAACTCTCTTCATTTTCTCCTGCAAATCAGATTTTGCTAATTTCAAAAAAAAAAAGTGGCATCTTAAGAGCCAAAATTGTGTCACATATTGGTGCACTTACCCTTAAACATAAATCAATTCTTGGAAGTCATCAAAATTTTCCTAAGAGGACCAGGTCACCACTTTGGGCGACCTAGTCTCTCTAAGTGCAAAATCCAAATTTTAATTAAGATTCAACATGAATCTTGCCTCTTGAACCCTAGGGTCAGCCTATTAAGTTGTATTTCAGGAAAATTAGGGTTTCACATGTACAAATAAGGGTTTCTACTTCAATTTTTCCTCTCTCCTAGTTCATTTTTTCTCTCTAAGCTCACTTTTTCTCTCTTTCCTTCAATTTCACTCTCTTTCTCTCAATCATCAAGTACTCAAGCAACCAAGCAAGCATACAAGCACTAGGGTTTTCAGACCTCCTCCATTAAAGTTTCTCATGCAAGTTGCAGACTATCAACAAAGATTTTATATTTTTATGTAGGTTAGGTAAAGGACAAAGTGTTCTTGGAAGTAAAAAACATTCTCCACAAGTCAACTCCGAATATCAAGCCCTAGGAAGGACAAAAAGATAGGTTGTAGGTCACTTTTAGGTATTCCTATCATAGATTGTTGTAGAAAAGGGGAACATCAACCAAGACCCACAAAACCAAAGCCTTATTCCTTGAAAATCCACAAGAGGACTAGGTCACCCCTATTGGAAACCTTGTCCCTGTGCTAAGCCCAAAAAAGGGTTTCTATGTTTTTGGATACCCATTTCCCCCAAACCTGTTTCAAGAAAGTTCTTCAGTTAGAGGACTAGGTCACCCCAGTTGGTGTAAATGTCCTTTTACTAAGATCATGTACTTTCTAGGAGCTTCCAGAAGCATTCAATTTTTACATCATTTCTCCAGGTACACACTTTCTACCCCGCTTTGTCATTTTCCAAAAAATACACATTTAGTTCTTTCTAGAATAGTTCAACATTAGTTTAGTTTAGTTTCATTTGCATTTGCATATATTTAGATTAGTTTCATTGTACTTTCAGCATTAACCACACATCACACATATTCACAACCATCATCAAATCCCTTCCATACTTTTTGAATGAACTTAGCCTTCAACATATTCAACCTAGAGGAAAGAGAGTCATTCTCCCACCTATGTGCTCTTAGGTTGAAAAACCCTAGGAGCCTAGACAGGGAACCCTCTCTCCTTGGTTTAGAAACATATGTTTTTTCTAGTTCATTTTGGTGAACCTAACCATTGAAACTAGCTAGCTTTCTGGTTTTCTGAATTTTACCTTAAGGTATCTTGCATTGCATTAACATATTGCATTGCATGCATCATTGTTTGCACCCAAATATCAGAAAAAACATAAAAATCAGATAAAAATTCACAAAAATTTCAAAAACAACACCATTGGGATTGAGTCGCCATACTGGGTGACCTAGTCCTTTTGCATAATTTGCATCCTAGTTTTTGTCATTTCCAACACCTGGTCTACATTTTTGGTTTATGTCTTTATTTTCTATGTTACTTTCTAGATTTGCTAGTTGATCCCCTTATTTTCCATCACTTAACCTTCATCATGGCCATGTCTTTTAAGAAGTTATGGACTTCCCTCAAATCGTTAATGGACATGTCAAGCTGCAATTTTTCCACTGATCCTCATGACCATGAACCCACTCGTGCTCATCCTACTCATACAAAATGTCCCCTTGTAAAGATTGATGTCATTGGAGAGGATGATGCTAGCATGTGTCAATTCCTTAATGAGTGTTTGGATAACATTCAAGCCAACACAACCTTTTACCCATCCATGCAACCACCCCCATTTCCCAACATGTCATCATGTGATTCATTTTCTTACCTTCTTCTAGAAACCAACATTGACACTCGACTACCTACTCAAGGTAAGCCTAGTTCTTCCACCCATATTGTTGATCAACCATATTACAACAATCTTGTCACCCATCATCCCATCAACCTTCACCAAAATTATGGAAAAGGGTTCACCATCTTAAGAAAAAAAGGTGATGATCCTACTAATGAACATGAGATTCACAAATTTTATGACCAATTGCAACTCGATGAACACCATATGGGCATCAGTTATCATGATCCCCCTCATCCTAGTGTGCACCCTAGAGAGTGCCTTAACCTCCATGATGATGGCATGGTAATATTTCATAACCCTCCCAACTTGGATGTTCTCCTTCCTCAAGAAAGGCCACCAGCTCCTCTTACTAACAATGCAAAATATCCAATCATTTCAGGACCTCCCACTCCGATCTCATATTTCGAGGTAGGTGAGTCTAGCCACCATAAGAGGCCATATAAATTGCAGAAACTTAAGTTTCCTCTCCATCCACCACCTGAATATGAGCGATAATTATACATCCTCTTAAATAAAGGCCTTATCACCTTACCTCATCACAATAAGTTTGTCATTCATCCTCGAGATTCCAATGCACCATATTGTGCTTATCATCATGTTCTCAGCCACCAAAGTGATGAATGTCACCATTAGCGTGAGATTCTGAGTAAGTATCACTGCATCGGTTATGAATGTTACCCTATTGACCCCTAATAATATTTTGTGTACCCATACATGTAATAGTTGTAGAAGTGCCCTTCTCACTCTTACGTGTTCCTTCCCATCACCTATCTTGGCTTACTCTGGCCTTGCACTTAGTGTGGGCAAGAGGTTGGTAGCCTTGTCCTAGTAATGCAATTTTTTTTGTCGCTTAGCTTTCTTGTTCACCTCCCACCTTTCCCAACTCAGATGGGGAGGTAGATACTCGGCTTCACGGTTAACTTACACTTGCCTTACTAGTATTGTGTTAATTTTCGTGTGTCCTATATTCTGAGTCTTGTTTGATGTTTGTGATATTCTTATATATGTATCTTATTCCTTCTATATGTCTTGCATTTTCTTTTCTTTTTTCCTTTCACATTTTTTTCTCCCTTCCTTTTAGGGGATGACACAAAGCATTGAGACCACTAGGTCTCCTTCATGTTGACCCAAAAAGGAAACCTTCTTTTTCCTTTTTGTTTCTCTCTTGTCCTTTGTTTTGACCCTTCATTTGGGGATGATGCAAGGCATTGAGACCACAATGTCTCCTTCATGTTGACCGAAATCAACCTCTTTTCCTTTCTCTTTTGCGCTTTTTGTATTTCATTTGGAGATGATGCAAGGTATTGAGCCCATAATGTCTCCTTCATGTTGACCCAAATGGCCCTCTTTTTCTTTCCTTTTCGTGCTCTTCTTGAAATTCATTTTATGATGATGCAAGGAATCGAGACCACACAGTCTCCTTCATGTTGACTCAAACATTAAGGATCCTTAGCTTTTGTCTCTTTTCTTTTTCTTTCTTTGGTCATTTTCTCGGACAATGCAAAGCGTTGAGACATCCTATGTCTCCTCCATGTTGACCCAAAATTACTCTTCTTTTTCATTTTGTCTTCACTCTCTATGTGTCTCTCTTCTCATTCTCTATGTTTGAGGAGATGATGATAGTTTTGCGCTCTCTAAAATTTGTAGCAATGAACATATTGACCTAAAATAAATAGATCCCTAGTATGTTTCATGTTTTCCATTCTAGGGGCAGCTTTCCCCTTCTCTTTCGCTTGCCTCTTTTTGACATGATGCAGCCTTCTTACTTCACTTGATGTGTTTTCTCACATTGTGGATGACATTGGGTATAATGTATTTCATGAGCATGACTTATCTCAGCATATTGCATTCCTCTTAGTTGCTTGATGTGACACACTACATCCCCTAAGTTGTGAATCTTCTATACTTCGATCAGTCCTCTTTTGGAAACATTGCACGTGATGCTCCCTAACTCTAAAGACCTCAAATGAATAAAACAAGAAACCTTCAAACACTTTTATTTTTCATCTATTTTGCACCTTTTTACATTTGTGCATTCATGGCCACCTTGTATAACACAACTTACATTCCTGTAGTGCCAGCTTGCACTTGTTCATGGGATCTAAGCATCCAAGGCTTTTCTTGTCTCATCAACCACACCCCTATCCTTGTGGCACCTTATCAAAGTTATCAGTGAGTACAACTTTGGTATGGTTGAGTGAGAAGCCCAAATAGTGGCACAAATTTCCCCATAGCCACCTTTGTGTGTGTGAGCACATACCAATCAAGTGTATGTGTCTCTCACCACCTTTTAGAATTTTCACCCAGTGAACAACTAAAAATTTTATCAGCCTAGAGTTAGTACCCTTTTCCTTTTTGGACAAACAACCTAGATCTGATCAACAACTAGCTGGACAAACGGTCAAAGATTGATCCAAATATTTCTCTCCCTTCACCCTTTGACATCACTCCTTATGTGATATTTTTCACTTATGCTTAGTCTGCCATGGCATCTTGATCCTGGGGGCTTGATCATCCCTCTCAATCATAGTCATATGACCTTACTAACACGAGTACACTAGATCCCACTCAATGTTCATGGTTCAAATAATTTAGTGTGAGTCTAAATAATGTTCATAATATCACTAAAGTGGGGGCTAAATGTGTCACCAAAAAGTGTATACCTTGGCACTTTTTTCACTCATTTTGGCCTTTTTTAGTGGATTTTGGCCTTGATCACCTTGATTCAGCCTTGTAAGCTTGCAACTCAACACTAATCTAGCAACGTTTTACTAAGGTGTTGTAACACATTTGCTCACCTTTCTAAGACCTTTTCAACATGATTCACCTAAATAATACCTTCTTACACCTTCCAGATAGAGTGTTGTAAAGTGGTGTGTTGCATTTTCACACTTATCTAGGCTTATCACCCCTAAATCAACCCTTTTTATATGCTAATTTTCCCTTTTAATGCATCTTTAGTCATGACCTAAGTGTGTTTTGGGAAGAAAATATAAAAAACTTTATTAAACATAAATCAATTCCCGATAATCATCAAAATTTTCCTAGGAGGACTAGGTCACCACTTTGGGTGACCTAATCCCTCTAAGCATTAAATTCAAATTTTAATTAAGATTCGATGGTAATCTTGCCTCTTGAACCCTAGGGTTGGCCTATTAGATTGTATTTTGGGAAAGTTAGGGTTTAACATGTACAAATAAGGGTTTCTACCTCTATTTTGCCTCTCTCCTAGTTCATTTTTTCTCTCCAAGCTCAGTTTTACTCTCTTTCTTTCATTTTCACTCTCTTGCTCGCAATCATCAAGTACTCAACCAACCAAGAAAGCATACAAGCTCTAAGGTTTTCACACCTCCTCCATTGAAGCTACTCATGCAAGTTGTAGACTATCAACACAGATTTAATCCTTTGATGCAGGTTAGGTAAAGGACACAGTGTTGTAGGAAGTACAAAACATTCTCCACAAATCAACTCCAAATATCAAGCGCTAGGAAGGACAAAAAAATAAGTTGTAGGTCACTTTCGGGACTTCCTGTCACAGATTGCTATAGAAAAGGGGAAAATAAACTAAGACCCACAAGAGGACTAGGTCACCCCTATTGGTGACCTTGTCCCTATGTTATGCCTAGAAAAGGGTTTCTATGTTTTTAGATACCCATTTCCCTAAAACCTGTTTCGGGAATAAATTCCAATTAGAGGACTAGGTCACCCCATTTGGCGTAAGTGTCCTTTTGCTCAGATCAGGTACTTTCTAGGAGCTCCCTGAAGCATTCAACTATCACATCATTTCTACAGGTACACACTTTCTACCCCGCTCTGTCATTTTCTAGAAAATACACATTTAGGCCATTCTAGAATAGTTAAACATTAGTTTTGTTTTGTCTTGTTTCATTTACATTTTCATACATTTAGATTAGTTTCATTGTACTTTCAGCATTAGCCACACATCACACACATTCACAACCATCATCAAATCCCTTCCCCCCTTTTTTAATGAACTTATCCTTAAACATATTCAACCTAGAGGAAAGAGATTCATTCTCCCACCTAAGTGCTCTTAGGGTGAAAAAACCCTAGGAGCCTTGTCAGAGAATCCTCTTTCCCTAGTTCAAATATATCAATTTTTGGCGGTTCATCTAGTTGCAAAATAATTGTAATATTTTTTGTATTAAATTTCCTAAACATTAAGCTTGTTCACCTTGATTCTTCTAATGCCCAAAAAATCCCAACGCTTTTGAAAAGAGAGTACAGTGAAACTGTTCAGGGCTAGAGCCTTATCAGGGGACAAAGAAAAGACTACCCCCTTCAATTTCTCTAATGTAAACGAATTTAACAAAATAACATTATCTTCACACTAAATGAGTTTAGGAATGGCATCTAAGATGTCGTTTTCATAATTTCTACTAGTAACACTTTTAAATTGAGGAGCAGATAATAAATCAACAAAGTAATTTACCCCCTTCGATTTTATATCATCTTCATTTGTTAACCAGTTACCTGAGGGCAACTCTTGAATTTAAAAAATATAGAAGCAACTCTTTTAATTTGAGCAGATGCATGAAAATATTTTGTATTACGATCACCTTCTTTAAGCCACAATTCTCTTGACTCTTGTCTCTAATATATCTCCATGCAAGCACATAACTCTGCCCATTCCCCCTGCAATTTTTTCCTACTTGTCATATAGCTGAGCATCTCCATTTTCTATAATTTGTTCATGGATTGCTGCGAGTTCTTTGAAAATTAATTATTTTAGCTGAAAAAAATTCTTAAAAACATTCACATTCCATTCTTTAATTTGTTTCCTAACATGAACCAATTTCTTCCATAACTAGAACATTTTTGCACCTTACTCAAATGGAGTGTTTATCCACCATTAACGAAGAAGATTCATGAATTCTAGATGTCTGAACCACACAATCTCAAATTTGAATGATGACTTACCTTTGAAATAGGATGCTTTCAGAATTTGAAGTGATATTTCATAATGGCCAAAACCTCTTATTCAATCCTATTTTTCCCTAAGAACCAATTTGAAGATGCTAAAAATCTGTCTAATCTTGCTACAATTTACATAAAACCTTTCCAACAATTTGTCTAGGTAAATTTTCCCTTGACTGGAATTATATCTTTTAATACATTTGTAATAATAAAAGAGCTAAAATATTTTATGACTCTTATTGGTGGACTAAAACCTCCTACTTTGTCTTGCAAATAAGTGATGGCATTAAAATCCCCTCCTAGCAATAACTTTACATCACCCAAATTGTTCAAAATCCTTGACAACTCATCCCACAACAAGATGGCCATAAACATTGCATAACCAAAATTTGAGATCAAAATTTTCAATCTCAAGTAGTTGTCAATTTTCAGCATGTTGAGAAGTAGTAACCCTTACTGCCTTCATATTTCACAAGACAATTAAACCACCTAAAGCTCCTTGATCTAGAGAATGCATTAATTTCCATCTTTTCCATTTCTTTAAAAATATATCTTACATCACCTCTGATGTTTTTGTTTCTTATAATAAAACAATATTGGCTCCACAAGCATCAATTTCCTGCTTGATATGAGTGCATTTTTTAGGGGCATTAATTCATCTAACATTTCAAGATATAATCTTCATTGTGCTTGAGGAGAGAAAAACAATCTCCTCGGGTGTTTACTTTGTGGTTTTGAGATGTAATCAAAAACATTTTTTGGAACACTTGCCTCTATTTCCTCTAGAGGTTTAGCAAAATTTGACTTCTTTCCTCTTTTTCCCGATGAATTTTTCAGCACTACTTGCATTGGATTCTAAGATAAGGACAAAGTATTTGAATAATCAAACTTGTCTTCTATTGGATCCACAACTTTCTTTAATTAGCTGAAAAACTTCTATTTGGGTACTCTGACTACATTCTTTCTCCTTATGTAACACTATGATTTCCCAATCATCTAGTGTTGCTACTTCCTCTACCATATGTTCCCTTTCATTATTGGACTCTACAACCCCCCAACCTTCTACTTTAACTTCCTCTACTATCTAATCAAATATCTCAGAGCCTATTGAAACAAGGATTTATTTTGCTAACTCCTCCAGATCCATTTCCCTACCTAGATCAACACTTTTATTCTTAAAATGAGGATGAAATCTATCACCCACATTAATCAGATCAATGAATGGACCATTTTGACAAAGAATACTTTTGATTTATATCAGGCTTAACTAAAATTTTACTTCCAAACTAAGGAAAGCAATTTTCCAACATCAAATTTTTAACTAACACAACTATATGTTGCTCAGATACTTGTAGAAGATCGAGCGTGTACAAGTGTAGATAGTAAGCCATTAATTTTTTCATCCAAAAATCTATATTCTTACACATACTACCAGACACAAACATAGTATATTTCTTGTAAGTTTGAAAGATGATAAAATCCATATTATAGTTTCCCTCATGCCAGATTTAACCATATTAAGTTGCAACTTATTATTTATCCAAAATATCACACGTTAGTTCTATCCCCTTTCTGAATAGAGCACCCAACTTGTTTCTCATCCAAACTAGATTGTTCCATCCATGTCTACAAATCCATGACAATTTATGAAAATAGTTTCTAGAGTTTCAAAAGATAAATATTGAGACCCCTTACCATAGTGGAACTTAAGCTGAATATGACTAGGCAAAGCCTTTTTCAAATCCATTAATGCACAAACCCTTACTGATTTCGAAGGATTTGGAAAGAAATTCAAGTCATGTTTAAGGAAGATACCCACATGATTATTCATTATCTCAATCAAATTCAACTCTTTGTACCCTAGAGGAAGTCCATGCATTTGAAACCAAAAAGGCACATATTTAACAACAAAATATTTAGGTTTAAAATTTAGTACCCATGCTTGAACACTGAGACCAGATCTGAAAAACAATCAAGATTTTATTCTATAGACAGTGTCCCACAGTTCTTTACTATGAAAAATAACTACAAATATTCCCATGGCCTGGTCTAGATAAAAATAAATTAAAAGGCCCTCCCATTCATTAAAGAAAAACTCCTTAAGAATTTGAAGATCAAGGAAAACATTATAAAACTTACAAATCAATGTTTTTTCTCTAGGATCTTTGATTTGTGGGTGTAACATATGATCTAGAAATGTAAGTTGAACCATATCCTTCTAATTTTATTCCTTGGCTTTATCTCCACTTTGTTGCGAATGCTTATTTTTTAAGACTAATCGATGCTAAGCATCTTCCTCTTGAATTAACAACCCTTTGCACTTCCAGACTTTCTTACTTGATTTTATTTATTTGTTCACTTTCTTTTGTTTTTTCTTTCTTGATTTCCTTCTTTGAGCAATTTTATTCCTACAAATTTCATCTTGTATTTATTTATTCATAGGTACCTCCAAAACCCTCTTATCAAATGTTTTGTACTGGCTTGGATGATTGTGACTTATTAGCTAGAAATCCTTTCGTTTCCTTGTATACCCCTTGTTGCTGCATAGAAGAGTGAGGAGATCATGATTATGCACCTTAGGAAAAAAACCTTGTTGCCCTTAGAATTTGAATGTGTTTAAGTTGTGAATTCCAACTTCATAGACCCCGAAGATCACTTGCATGCAAATAACCTGTCATAGAAAGAAGAGATGAAGAGAAAAAAGAAAGGGTGCTCTGAAAGCTGAAAAATGTATTAAGCAGAGAGAAAATAAAATACAATGATAAATCCTTATAAAAGGAGATTGTGAGTCCCTAAAATTAACCCTAATAGGTAGAAATTTAATAATTAATATAATTATTAAATGTCACAACATGCAAACTAAAGTGAAATCTTAAGAGAGGAATAAAGGTAACTTAATTAACATAATTAAGTTAAAACCTTTACTCTAACACCCCCCCTTAAGATGAGCAAGGGTGCAGCTACAAAAATGTGCAAGAAGGAAAAAGTAACTACAATGCATAAAAGAAAACAAGAGTCTCAACAACTAGGCCTGATCAGGTACCCATTTACAAATGCAATGCAAATTAAAGGAAACGGGGTAAAGGAGAAAACCCCGTGGGAAAAAAACTCCTCCCCAAAATAGAATGCAAATAAATGAATGTAATGCATTAATGAAAGAAGGATAGGAGGTGGATTACAATATACCCCCCATAGACAACTTCTATCATATAAGTACATGTACAATGGTCTCCATAGGAGAGATCAAAAGAGACAAGAATGCCCCCCAACAAAGAAGAAACTCTTGTCCCAATGGTAGATGGCTGATGTAGAATCCAAAAGGAGATCCTAAAGTGGAAAATGATATTGCTCCCCTTGGAAAGAAACGAATCCAAAGGATGATGTCGAAGAAACCCTGTGAAGAGTGATGAACCAATCTGTCTGAAGATGTGTGCCATGATCAGATGCTGAAGAATCTCTCTGTCTGAACTGAAACAAATGATATCAAATCCAAACTGATGTGGATAATCCTGAAATGCAACCTATCAATGCACTGATAATGGTGGGCATATAGTGATAACTTTACAGTCAAGGTAGAGGAGATGAATGTCCTCAATATAATCCTCCAAATCTGTAATATAGGAGTCCACAAACAAGAAAGATATGTTTGCAACATAAGAGTCCAAAGTGGCTATGTTTGGAAGATGTATGATGCCCTACTACACTGAATCAGGAACAACGAGAGATGTTGATGAAGTCTCAATCTGAAGAATAGGAATTGTCAGACAAGCCTCTGATCCCTCAGAACATGTAAGTGTTTCTAAATACTCAAGCTCCTCTAAAGTATCATGATCAAAGGGTCTATTCTCTCTCCAAGAAATGGGTAAGAGATCATCTGAAGTAGGATCCTCTAGGAATGGAGAGAGATTGGGGTCTCCATATATCTCCCAAAGACATATCCAAAGTGGGTGGGGACAATCAATGTTCGATATAGCCCACACTCATGATCAACACTAGACAATATAAGACCTACTATGTGATCTCTAATGATATCCCAAGCTTATTTTCCCTCTCAAGTGGTTAGTTCAGGTATGAGATCATACAAATAAGGAAAAATATTAAGCCACCTACAATGTGTAAGGATGCCCTTTTCCCATGACTCATAATTACCCTGTTCAAAAATTACAACTAAAGGGTGAGTAGAAAAACCCATGATATTCACTCAAATAAAAAAATTAGATATTGAAACTCTCAGCAACAATAAATTAGATTAGTATAACCCATCCATAGCAAACACATCTCATGTAGGTGCCAGAATGTCCAAGTAATTATGCAAAGTGTAAAAACACACGAAGTTGAATAATATATACATAGTATCAGAGATCCAAACCTTCTGCTTCCTAGTCATCTTCTGAAGGTTTTTGGAGCTTTGAGGGTTTAGGGTTTGTCTTTTTTTTATACAGGGCATACTTGTTTGATTAGAGCATTTTGAGGCCAAACGAACCTCTCCATTGAGTTTGCAATGGCCCAAAACCCCAAAAACAACTATTCATTCATCCATTTTGGACAAAGTTGATTGGAGAGGCAAAATTTATGTGAAATCCAACTTTATAGACCCCAAAAATCACCTGCATGCAAATAACCTGTCACAGAAAGAAGAGATAAAGACCAAAAAGTAAGGGTGCTCTGAAAGTCAAAAAATGTATTAATTAGAGAGAGAAAATAAAATGCAATGATCAATCCTTATGAAAGGATATTGTGCAACCCTAAAATTAATCCTAATATGTAGACATTTAATAATTAATATAATTTTTAAATGTCAGAATATGCAAACTAAAGTGAAATCTTAAGAGAGGAATAAAGGTAACTTAATTAACATAATTAAGTTAAAACCTTTACTCAACAGAATGCACATATGGTACATTAATTTTGTGAGCTTCATTTGATTGAAACCATTCTTAAACAAAACTAGGGTTAAAATGCCCATGATCTTTTACATTTTTTTCATGATGCCTTGGATTGAAGGAAGCACCTCTTTTTAGCACCTCTAACTTATGCAAGTTCAAGTTTTTTCTAGTTCTAAAATCCCTCTGAGAATCTTCATAAAAGCAATTTAAATATTGGGAATCACCTTCCCAAACTTTCACATACTTATCAAGATGCACGTAACCTCTTATAGAACCATCCTCGACACAAATATCTAGAATTAGTTGATTTGCATGAACTAACTTTTGAGGAATAGAAACCGTTTGGCTTGGTAAATCTATGCCTAATAGTAAAAGACCTAGAATCCATACGATTTACTTTATTTTCCCTAATGGGTCCTCGAAAATCCTTCCTATTTCTGACAAAACCCTATGATTGAGGAAATTTTTGACACCTATCATTTTTTGAAAAGTTACCATTGCTTTTGCACTGCCTCACCATTTCCTATTCTATTTGACTAAATCTTACATTATTATATGATATAAAAGTTATTTTCTTAGTCTTAGGTAAAGTTGATCTTTTCAAAGGGCTCAAACCCTTATAAATAGACTCAATAAGATAAAATTTGTATAA
This sequence comes from Sequoiadendron giganteum, assembly GCA_007115665.2. NCBI lineage: Eukaryota > Viridiplantae > Streptophyta > Pinopsida > Cupressales > Cupressaceae > Sequoiadendron > Sequoiadendron giganteum. Next base: position 547,924,709 of record CM021103.1, on the reverse strand, counting down.
ACAATTGGGAAACAAGAGCACAAGGGAAATAAACATAAGGAAAGACTAAATCCCCATAAAATAAAAAATGAAGGCCTCTAACACAAGGCAACCGCCAAACTACAAGGTCAAAATGTAGCTAAAGAATAGGATGAGAAGCAACAAATCATAATAGCTTAATTCTAAAATACTCTTGTTTAATTAAAACCTTGATAATAAATGAAAAGAGTGTGTGTGCATATATTTTCTAAATTAAAGTAAAATAATATTGGAAGGCTTTGAATCATATTAACTCATACTATTTTTTAAAAAAATTGGTATAGCTAACTAGGACAAAGGCATTCGAGTGCTCTAGAGTGGTAGTAAGCATGTAGGATCATTTCACATGAAAAAAATACAACATATATATTAAAAAATGAAAACTATTAAAATTTAATATATGTATACTCGCATATCTATCTCTAGAAATACTATGTAAAAAATACTGATAGATATCATTATCAAGGTGCCTAGTTTTTTCTAGAATTATGATTTAAGCATAATAGATGCCTTTCGAATGATATTTTTCAACATATTTTATATATGATTTTCTAAAAATATATATGCTAGTAGTAGCATGCAAGAAGCTAATCTAGTTTGCAACATTATGGGGTAAACCTGCAAAAGTGGTTTAGAATTCGAGTGAGGAAGGAAAAGTTGCAAAAAATGAGCACATGCAAAAAAAATTGGTTTTTGGGGGTTTGAACGAACTTTTTGTTCGAGCGAAACCAAAGTGGTTTCACTAAAAACTTAGTTCAAATGAACCCAATTAAATGTAGGGTCCAACCATTACCGACAAAAAACAAAAATAAACCTTTGTGTAAAGGGGATTCACTCGAAACCCCTTGGTTCACTCGAACCCCCCTTTCCCACATTCTCACCCTCTAGCACTAAAAAACTCTAGAATTTTTCCCTTCAAAGCTCGGATTGAGGATGAAAATGGAGGAGACTTCATAGACCCAACTAGCTGATGGTAGTCCTCAAAAGGAGCTATCCAAGTAATATAATTTTAATATCATGTTTTGGTTTTATTACGTATTTAGGTTTTTAGTTTTATTAAACATAGGTTTTTCACCGAAAATCAAGCTCTTTGTTATCCACATGTGGAAAAATAGAAGATTATCAAAAATAAAATTAAATATGAGTGCACCGGATATTGAAGTCCTTGATCCAACAAAGAAAAAATAATTTTGATACATACAAAAAATGTTGTGTTATACGGTCCGCCTATGTCTGAATTATAATTGGTTTGAATTTGAAATCTAATTAAGGAAGAAATATTCAATAAAACATTATGAAAAAAATTGCAAGCACTAGATATTGTAGTTACAAATCTAAATTCAAAAAAATTAGAATTTTATCCTTCATGGAAAAAAGTTATGCGTTATACGGTGAGTGTCACTCCTTAAAATTGGTTTTTACTAAAAAAAATAGTTTTCAAAGGAGATGGAAAAAGAAGTGCAATTTGCTTCAATAATTTTTGAAAAAAGTATGTTTATAATCTACAAAAAAATATCACAAATCACTAGTTTCCATCATCTTCAAATTCCTCACAATTTAGCTACTATAAGTGTTTAAAAGTGAAGATTAAGTTTGAAAAAATCAGTTCAGTGTCTAGTTTGGCCAAAAAATTGTAAACCAGTATTGTGGGATCATGTTAAGATAAGTAATTCTACTAACTTGAGATGGCTAAAAAATTATAAAAAAATCCTTCCAAATTTCTAAAACAAAATTATATATTAACTATTTGATTATTAAGTCTTTAGTAAGACACCTTTACATGCATAGTTATCACTACACTTATAAATAACCATCACACCTACTTGTATTAATGGGGTTTCGAATTACAATATAAAAATGAAGCCAAAAAACATAAAAGAGAATATTTTTTTACTAAATATCATAATCTCTCTCTCTATATATATGTATAAGAAGTTGGAGCTCCCCAAAGACCAAGTTAAAAATCACCCATCCAGAAGAAGGATCACAAAATAATGCTAAGTAGAAAATTAAAGAAAATACTATAAACCAATAATCAAAGAAGTACTACTCTCAACAACACCTAACATTGCTACTGGATTCACATTGATCATAGTCATAAGTGCCAATGGGTGGCACAATTAGTTCAAGATCAACATCTTTTGCCAATGTTTGGAATCTATCTCCAGTATCTCTTACAATTTTATCATAGTCCACAGACTTTACAATCTCGTGTTTTTCCATGAAATATCTAAGATTCTTCGACTCTTCTTTATTCAATTTAATCTTCCCTTGTGGGAAGAAATGTTTTGAGTCAATCTCTATTTTATATACAATTTTCAATCCCTCTTCCAATAGAATCATAAATTTCTCACTAGGATTCTATTATAGTTTCTTTTATTTTCAAGACAAAATTTGAAACAAGATAAATAAGGATTTTTTCATAAAATTCAGCACTGAGAGAATAGTATGTTCAAAAGTTAAATAATTTATTTTTATTGAAAACTATTAAATTCAATTATGTTAAGAATAACTAATATGTTATGCCCAATAAAAAATTCATTCCAACCTTTGTAGAATAAATCTGCACCTTGCACACCTATTACTTAAGCTCATTTAGCGAACACTTCTCTTACCATTTAAGAACATGGGAAATTAGTTTTTCAAATGTCAAATGTTATGTAAAGATTATAATTCATCCCAAATATTTTTTCTGGCACTTCTTCCTTCTATGATTTGAGACAACATGGACTGATGTTAAATGACTTTTCTAGAGTATTTTTTTAAAGGGGTTAAAGTTTGGAATATAGGAGATTTAAAGTTCAAGATATATTATAATTTTAATTGTAAATATTGTCTATTTGAAGTTATATTATAAAATTAATTTTATTTGAAGGATTAATTTTAGTTTATTTTAAGATATTTAGTGGTTGTAGAAGTATTTGTTGAGTATTTATTTGTATTAAGGGTGATTTTAAATGTTTGATTATTATTTTTTATTTTTAGAAAAATATTGACTTAAAGTATTTTAATAGTTTGATCAAAGAAAGATATATTTTGTATTCCAAAACTCCCAACCACTTAACTAGTTTTGCATAAATTCAAAACATGTCTCAATAAAAATATTAAATATTTTATAGAAATCAAATCTCTATGACTAGATCAACAATAATTTTTCATATTTTATAGATTCATTCCAAATTTCACCATATTGACAAGTCATTTGGAATGTCTTTGTCTTTAATGATATATTTCCATCAAATTTTTTTAAGTATCATTGTTCTATTTGTTTAATTATGTCAGGAGGCCTTATATAATTATATTATGGATGATAGGGAATCAATACATACAAAAACTTGTCTTTAAATCAAATTTATCAAATTTTTGCATCTGTAAATTATATAAAAATATTAATAAATAATTTATTAAAAAAATTGTAAATAAATATGAAATACCTTTCTTATTGATTTTTTGGTTTTTAATGACATGAATAAATACAATTTTTATGTTGAATGTGCTTTCATGAGGAAAATGTTGAAACGCGCTTAAGAAAAACCATAATTCATTTTGAACCTCTCAAAATTGCAAACCGAATGTTATTCAAAAAATAAAGGAAGCATCAACCTCACCATCACATGACAGAGATAGTTTGAATACAAATCATAAGATTATGGGTATATCTATTTTTCACTCAATGAGTAAGCATATATGTAGTTGAAGTGAAATCTACATAGATCATTCACTATTAAAATGTCTATGAGCTCCAATTTCATAAATTCAAAAAAAATGTTTAATTATCTTTGGAGTTGTTGATTATTATCTTAGAATCCTCAAAATGAAATTCAACATTATTTTGATGTATGAACATCTATTCAAACAGTTTGATTAGGAATGATAAAAAAATGTTTTATAAATAAAGTTAGTACATCTTGCTAATTTCCTTATATACATTCCATTGATTGATGATTGAATAATTTTTCATATAGTCTCCTTTTGAACAATCCTCGAAAATAGTAATAAGTAAATAGGATGGGGGTACAAAATATTCCAATTGATACAAAAAATGGTAAAGCATTCCAATTGATACAAAAAAATGGTCAAACATTGATTAAATAATTTTTTTAAAGGAATTTGACTAGGAAAATAAGGTGCCTAAAGATACACTCATGGAAAAATATTAGTAAAGCTCCTCTCAACATGGAAATAACTATAAACATGTTATTACAAAGAATAACTTGCAAAAGGTAAGGTTAGCATGAAATATATGTCCATCTTTCAATTTGTTGCATTCGAAGGATGAAATAAATTAGAAGAAATGAGAAAAACATTTAATTATGATAAGACATGTAAATATAGTAAAAATAATGGAAATCAAGGAAAAAGAAATAACAGTAGAAATAATACCTTAATTTTGGTTAAATTTTTTCTTCGTTTTGATGATTTAAGCTATATAAATTATTTATCTTCCTTTTCCAAACCTTACTCTTCTCTTGTATAAATATCCTCCTTAAAATTTGTAGACCAAGATAAATAACCCCCACCAAAATTTTATCATGTCACCATTAATAGATCCTAGTGCCTATGCCTTTGTACTAATTAATCCATGTAATTCACTGATTAAACTTGAACTTCTTTAAATTATTAACATTTTATATAACAAGATAATTTCATTATTATAATGATATGACCCTACTTGGACATATATAGTTAAGAAAATAACATAAAATTAGTTATTTAATTTTTCATTTATAATAATGTTAAAATTAACAAGTTACTAAATCACATTTAGTATGTATTATGAATAATTTATCCAAGATAATATAGGTGTAATTTCAACAAAAATGATGATGAAAGTAGAAAGGATATAACACATTGGAGGATAATATTCAATACACTCATTCTACCATGAGTCATGGTGTTGACAAGAACCCTTTGAATTTAAACTTGAAGTGAGTAGAGGATTATTCCTCAATCAAATTACAAAATCTAGCATCATTTGACATCATACTATCAATGAATTTATTAGTTGACTAATCCAAAACAAGTAAAATGGATTATTGTGGGGGATGTGACATAATAAATTTTTAAATATTTTGAGAAAATCATGTTAAATTTTGAGTATTAACATTATAGATCATAATTCATGACGATTATCACAATGACACTTTATTTATTCCTTTTTCATCCTAATTACGGATCATGGATTGTGACAAAAAATATTGATGCTAGAAATTTATTATATCATTTTTTTTTTAAATTGAACTGTAAAATTTTATATTTGTATATAATTCCAATTATAAATACCCAAAGTTTTAACTACACTATATAAAAATAATTTAAATTGTAATTTTTTTAAAGGTAAACAAAGCTTAAAACAACTTGCCCTTGACCAAGAAATAATTGATAAAGTACAAAAGTTGGTTAAGGCTTCCAAGATTAATCTTGATAATTCAATCCAAGAAAAGATTTTTACTACAATTGATAATGATTTTGAACAAATTGAGAAGGATTTCAATATCCCTACATCTCAAAATCCTTTCAAAATTATATCTCTTGAGAATTTTATTGATACTCAAAATTTGGATGTTGATCTCCCAAGCCCTACTATTAAAGTGAATCCTCCTATCTTGCAATACCCTCTATCTCTCATTCCCTCTCTCTCTTCCCCTTCGAAGAGATGGAGAAAACCTAAGAATATGAAGACACAACATGAGATAGATGTAGACATTCAATCTACCTTACTCTCCCCTGCATAAAATAAAAGAACTTTTAGCCCTTTGATTACAAGTACAGAGGTCCTCAAATGGAATTCTTGGTCTAAGTTTACTGACAAGTTGTCAAACCAAAAAAAAAAATCAAAGGAAGATGGGAGAGGTATCCTCCCCTTGAGGACTATGAGGGTTCTATTGTGGAATGTTATGGGCCTTAAAACTCCTAATAAAAGATGCCTGGTTAGGCATCAATTAGAATTAGTAGATTTGGACATTGTTATGAAGCAAGAAGCCAAGCTAAATGTCGATGCTGCAAAATCCCTCTTTACTAAATGGTATCCTTGGAATTTTTTGTTTTATCCTTCTTTAGGTACTTCTAGTGGAATAGATTTTCTCTGGCAAGAAAAATCATTAGAACTAATCATGATATCATCTTTTTTCATTGGAGTTTATCTTTAATCAGAAGTAAGATGTTTGACTTAGAATTTTGGTTGTTCAATGTGTATGGGTGAGTTAGTGCTATTGATAAGAAAATATTGTGGAACCAGCTATCTTCAATTTATCAAGCTCTTGATGATACACTAGTTGTTTTTGGTGGTGAATTTAATGCAATAGTTGAGGACTCTAAAACATTGGGTGGTATAATTCCTAATAAAAGAGTGTTGGAAGATTTTAAGGGTTTCATTGACAATAAAAACTTTATGGATTGTAAACCACAAAATTTTTGGTTTACCCGGACTAATAAATGGAAACACTTTTTCTAAATTGTTGAAATATTAGATCTCTTTTTGTTATCTACAAAATGGCTAGAATCAGAATTTGACATTTATTCATCTATTCTTGGGTATCCATGCTCTAACTATTTTCTGATCTTATGTATGGTTCTTGAAGATAGGGCCCCTAAAAACATTCCTTTTAAACTAGAGCCTATGTGGTTTATGGAAAAAATAAATATTCCCATGATTCATTTCTAGTGCGAAAATGCCCCCTTTTTGTTGGATCTCATATGTTTCAATTAGTCAAGAGGTTGAGTTTCTTAAAAGGGAAAATCAAAAGTTCAAATTTTGAGCATTTGAAGATTGGTTTTGTAGAAAAAAATAGACTGCAAAAGGAAATTGAAGACTTAAATGAAAATTTCATTAGAAATGGTATGAATCTCGTCTCTTTTGTGCTTGAAAATTCCCTCATTTCAAAATTAAATGAAGTTCTTCTTCTTGAATAATTCTACTGGAGGCAAAAATCTATGGATACCTGGCTATCTGAGGGTGATAGAAATACAAAAAAAAATCACGCACCAACAAAATTTAAGAGACAAAAGAATAGAATATCATAGATTAAAAACTCTACTAGTGAGGTATTGGAAGAAGAAAAGGATATAGTCAAAGAATCTACATACTTCTTTAAGTGTCTACTTAGTGCAGAACCCACAATTCTTAGTGACACTCTCTTGGACTCTATTCCTTGTCTAGTATCCAAAGAGGATAATATTGCTTTTATGGCTCCTTTTTCTTTCGATGAGTTAAAGCAAGTTATTTTTGTTTTGTCTTTCAAGAAAGCCCCTAGCTTGGATGGGTTCATGGCCTTGTTTTTTTAGAGAATTTGAAGCATTATTGGTTAGGAGGTATTTTTAGCTTTGGAAGAATCAACAAGGAACAAAACTATACTGAAAGTACTTAATAACACTTTTATTGTTGTTTTCCCAAAAGTAGAAGTTCCCTCCTCATTTGGAGATTTGAGACTAGTATCTCTTTGCAACACATTGTATAAGATATTTACTAAAGCTATTTCCTCATGTCTTGCTAAGCTCATTCCACATATAATTTTAGAGTAACAAGGGGATTTTCTTCCTAAGAGAGAAACCCCAGAGGGAGCAATTATTGCCCATGAAATTTTGCATTTTATTGAGGTACAAATAATTCCTTCTATGATCCTGAAACTTGACATGATGAAAGCTAATGATAGGGTAAATTGGGAATTTATTTTATCAATTCTTCTTAGATTTGGATTCTATGAAAAATGGGCTAAGTGGATATATTCTTGCATTTCAGCATAAATATTTCCAGTTTTAATCAATGGGTCCCCTAGTGGGTTTTTCTCTTCTTCCAAAGGTGTTAGTCAAGGGGGTCCTCTATCCCCATTCTTTTTTATTCTCACATCTGAAGGTTTGAGTAGGGAGATTAAAGAAGACAATCTTATGAACCTTTGGAAAGGCATACATATTCCAAATCTATAAGAACACCAAATGCATGGTCTATTTGCAAATCACACTTTTTTGTTTGGGAATACTTCAATTCAAGAAGCAAAAGCAATGAAGGAGGTTATTAGAGATTATACTTTGGCCTCAGACCAGCTAATCAATCCTACCAAATCTAAGTTTTTTTTTTTTAATGTTCCCAAGATTATTGAAACAAGATTAATTAGGTTTTTGGGTTTTCCTTTTGAATCATTACCATGCTCATATTTAGGTATTCCTCTATTTATGAGTAACGTTAAGTAAAACTTATGGGATAGTGTGGTATCCTCAATTTTAGGGAGAATATTATCTTGGAAACATAAATTTATACTTTTCAAGTAAGATTAAAATGATTAAATTAGTTTTGAATGCCATCCATATATACCTAATGTATGTTCTAAAAACACCTAAGCATACTTTAAACCATCTAAAATTGGCCTTGAGATAATTTTTATTGAATAAATTTTTTGGTGGTCATGCTAAGATTCCTTTAATTGCTTGGGATAAGGTGTGCCTTCCTAAGGAATTGGGTGGCATAGGAATAAGAGTTTTAGAAAAAAAAAACCTATCCATGGGGGCTAAGTTAGTCAAGAATCTATATCAGGATCCAGAGTCAAGATGGGAGAGAATAGTGTTTAAAAATATTTAAACTCTCTTCCTAGAGAGAGTATCTTTACTTCTACTTCACTCCCCAATGGCTCAACAATATGGAATTTTATCTCCCCATAATTTATTAATCCTTCCCCACCTTTCTTGGTTGATACATAATGGAATGAAGGCTATGTTTTGGGATGATTCCTAGAATGGATTCCCTGTTTTATCATACAGTCAAGATTGGAGAAATCTGATAACAACATTTAAACTCCATTGGGGTGCATATGTAGTAGATTATTTGATTATTAAATACTCAAACTCTATCCCCCGCATCTCTTGAAAATCATTTGAATCTTTGGATATATTGAATCTCCTAAAAATGGCCTATAAAGAGGAAATGAGTCAAAGAGACAGGGTATTCTTAGATAAAGAGAATGTGCTCATATAGAGAAAATCTAAATCAGGAAATTATATGATGAAAGATGGATATAAATCATTATTGGATACTCTTATTAAGTTAGATTTACCTATTAGACTCTTTTGGGGGGAAGCTTTTCTTTCAAAGGTAGGTGATTTTGCATGCATTTATATTCATGATAGGGTCTTAATTGGTGCTAGATTAGACACACTTGGTTTAGTGGTGGCATTCCCTTGTGTCTTCTATGGATGTTTCATAGAATATGTAGAACATATGTTTCTACATTGTAACTTCTCCTCAGTTTTTTGGTATTGGCAGTTTAGTAAACTTGATTGGTCCTTGGTGGTTTTCCCTTCTTTATTTGCTCAATTTAAAGCTTGATCTTCTCATTTTTTTGGATTTTTTTTTTGCTAGTTTTTGGACTATCTCTCCATATTTTATTTTATGGGATATATGGGTTGAGAGAAATAATAGAATATTCAAGAATAAGGGCTCAAACTTGGAGGATGTCAAATATAAAATAGATAAATCAATCTCTGAGGTAGTTAAATCTCAAATATATAAGAAAATCATAAATTTAATTTTTTTCTCAAATTGGGACAGTTATATCCTTAAAACATGGCCACTGCTTAAATCCTTGCCTTCTCATGGCTTATTTACAAAGAATGTTGATAAACTACAGTTGAGAAGGAATGTGGATTGGCTACCCCCTATAGAAAATAGTTTCAAACTAAATTATGATGGTGCCTCTAGGGGCAATCCAGGGAAATTTGGAATAGGTGTTGTGATTTAAAATGCAAACTCAAACATGTTAAAAGCTACTTGCAAAATTTTGTTTGTTGGCACCAATTATCAAGTTGAACTTGAGGCTCTTAGTCTAGGATTAGACTTAGCCACTTCTTTGGGTATAATAGATATTATCATTGAAGGAGACTATGTCGCAAAAAAATGTATCCTTAGATATTTTTATGCTCATTTAGGCATTTCCTATGGATTTTGGTCTAATTTTATCTAGACTTAATGTTGTAATGTGGCCAAAAAATTCACATTAGGCCTTGAATGCTTGTAAATCAGTAAAGACCTAATGATGTCTTACAAAGGTGATGTGAAGTGTTGTAACACACTTTCACACTTTTCTATGAAATTTCCATTATAATTCACCTAAATAACCTCTTTTTGCCCCTTACCAAGTGTTATTTCAAAGTGTTGTAAGGATTTGTAACAAAAATTTTCTAGGCTTTTCACCAATAATTTGACCATTTCTTATGTTAAAATGGCCCCTTAATGCACTTACAAGACCCACCTAAGTGTGTTTCAGAGAATAATCCCCTTAAACATCATTAAATACATTTTAATTCCTAAAAACTAGCAAAAATTTTCTAGTGGGACAAAGTCATCACCTTGGGAGACTTAGTCCCATCTGGCTTAAAATCAAAATTATTTTAATATTCTGGTGGGATATTGTTCTCTAAACCCTAAGGATGGCCTATGATGAGGTATTTTTTGGAAATTAGTGAAAAATATTTTATAAATAAAGGGTTTTCCCCTCATCTTCATCACCCAACAACTCTTGATTCTTCTCAATCAAGCATTCAAGCATTCAAGAACTCTAAGAACTTCAATAATTCATCCATTGGAGCTATTACTTGCATATCTTCAGAATTCTACATCAAGGGTTTGATGTGTTGTGGCACTTGCATCTTGTTCAATCATCTTTCCCTATCTATTTCATTTCATTTTCTAGGGTTTGATTACCGAAATGGGGTTTCACTAAGGAAAACCCCTATTCTCTAACCCTAAAACTTTTCCCCTCTTTGCATGTGTATTTTGTAGGTCTTGTATGTATATTTTTCATAGAGAAAGGTTTTAAAAGGTGTCAACATCCCATAAACATCATTCAAAGTCAATAAAACCCTAAAAGAAGCTTGAAGACAACCTATAGGTGAAAGTTTGTAGATTCAAATCCATATTATTTGTAGAAGCGAAGGTACAAGTTGAAAGCTATAGATTCTAAATTAAAGACTCCTAAAAGCCATAGGTGGACTAAGTCACCATCATTGGCGAATTAGTGCAACTATCAGGTCTGAAAAGTGATTTTGATAGATCTGGATACCCATTTCCTCAAAAACATTTCCAATAAAATCCCCCTAAAGTAGGACTAAGTTAGCCAGCTTGGTGTAAGTGTCCCGATTGGCTTGAACATCAAAATCTGAAAGATTCTAGAGCTCCTCTCCATCACACTTCAAATTTTAGGTACACCTCTCAAGTCTCCTTCATTTATGTTATTGTTTGTATGAATTCTTAGGTCATTTCACATATTTTTTTCAATAATTTTGCATTTCATTAGTTTTCATTCAAATAGTTAGTTTCTTTCATTAGTTTTCAGCATTTATACTCATTCCAATCACACACATTTATCATTAGTCCTGAATGAACCCCCTCGATTTTGGGTGTGAAATAACTCTCCTTTTAGGTGAGATCCCTAGAAGTGCAAGAGAACCCTCTTTTTCCCCCAAAATTTGTGGTTTATTTTGGTGAACCCACCTTTAGAACACTTTTACTTCTGATTTGAAGTGCATTTTCATCCTAGGAATAGCTTGCATCAACATTACATTAGGATTTTTCATTGTTTGTCATTCTAGGGTTTCTAAAATTGCATTAGTGAAAAGCTCATATAGCTTGCATTTTTGCATTACATTTCATTCAAAAATTCCAAAAAAATATTCATCTGCATACTATATCTACATCTAAAAATCCTACAAATGATAAAAATCATTTAAAAATTATAAAAATTGCTAAGAAAATCACTATTAGGACTAATTCGCCACACTGGGTGACTTAGTCCACTTGCACATTTTGCATTGTAATTTTTGTCAGTTTTTGATCCTCTTCTACATTTTTGCTCTCTAATTTTGCATTTCTATTAATCTTTCTAGATTTTGTGTTTCTTAGGTTTTAGCTTGTCTTCACTCACTAGCATTATGGCCATGTCTTTCAAAATTTTTTGGATTTTATTCAAATCCCTAATTGAAATGTCAAGTTTTGCCTTTGGAACTAATCCTAATGACCATGAACCCACTCCTGCTCAATCAACTCTTAATGCATGTCCCCCTCGTGATGTTGACATTATTGGAGAAGATGATTATATCATGAATATGTTCCTCAATGATTTCCTTGACAAACTTGAAGCTAAGGTATCCTCTTAGCCATCCATGAAACCCCAAGACCTTCCTACCAAATCCACTCTTGAAACATTTGGTTACTTACATCCTAAGATACTTAAAGAACCTAAGTTCCCTACACAAGGTGAACCTAGTTCTTCTAGAAACATGCAACCACTCAACCATTTTATGATAACCAAGTGACAAATACTCAAATCAACCTTGAAAAAACCTATGGAAAAGGTTTTACCATTTTGAGAAAACAAGGAGGTAACACAACAACTCAACATGAAATACTTCAATTTTATGAAGAACTATCACCTGATGAAGACACCAAGGGGATAAGTTATCAATATCCCCCTCATAAAAACATGCCTCCTAGATAATATCTAAGGCTTTGTGATGATGGCATGGTGATCTTTGATTCTCCCCCTGATTTGAACATCCTTCTTTCTCGAGAACAACCCTTAGCTAGTCATAATGTGCAAGCTAGGATCCCAACGTTTCCTCCCCTCCTATTCATGAACAAGGTGAATTGATCAAATGCAAGAGGCCTCATTACAAGTTTTAGAAACTTGAGTGTCCTCTTCACCCACCACCTAAATGTGAGAGGAAATTGAAAATAATTCTAAACAAAGAACTCATTATATTGCCACCTATGAATAGGCTGGTGATATGTCCTGAAGATGCTAATGTTCCACATTGTCCATATCACTATGTTCTTGGACATATAAGCAATGAATGCCATCAATTGAATGAAATACTAAGCAAGTATCATTTTGATGGTGATAATTGATATCCCCTCAATCCATAAACTACTATAACATATGCTATCATGTAATAGTTGTAGAACATTCTCTTCTCACTATTACATGACCCTTTACATCACCTAACTCAGCTTATTCTTTCCTTGCACTCAATGGGGGAAATAAATTGCTAGCCCTATCCTAGTAATTCATTTTACCTTGTCCCCTAGTTGTGTTATTCACCTCTTGATTATACCTATTGAGATTGGGAGCTGGATGACTTGCTTGACGGTTGAATTTCATTTTCCTTACTAGTCTTTTGCATTATTTTTTTGTGTATGTGCATAATGTGTTCCCTTGTACTATTTTGTTTGTTGTTCTCTCTCTCTCTCTCTCTTTTGTGGCATTCCTCTATTTGTACCTTCATTCTTCTCTATTTCATTCCTTTTCTATTTTTTGTTGGGATTTTTGGACTAATGCAAGGCATTGAGACTAAAACGTCCCTTTCATGTTGACACAAAAGCCCCCTTCTCTTTTTCTTTTCCTTTTTCTTTTTCTTGTATTTTTATTTTGGGGATGATGCAAGACATTGAGACTGAAATATTTGCTGGAAAGAGTTTTTCTTTAGTTAAATTAATTTAGCTCTTACATAGTCAAACATTGTTATAGAGAAGAAAATATTGTAGCTGACTACCTAGCCAATAAAGTGATTGATGACTAAATTGTTTATAAGGAATTTAGTGAAGATGAAATTCCTCCTCTAGAAACTCATTAAATCTCTACACAATCCCTTGAGATTTTACCCACATCCACTATGGCAAGGAGCTAATTTCAATTTGCATGTGAATGGGTTTGATTAAAAAATTTCAATTTTCATTTGAAGATGTTTGTTTACTTTTCTTTTATTGTGTAATAAGATCTCAAGCTAATTGTGCAGAAATGTTAATCTCCTAAGCTAGGAAAGGTCGAAAGAATATAGGTTTTTCTATATTTTTTATTGGTACTAACACAAATAAGAAGGTTATGGCTTTTTTTTGGTATCTTCTAAATCTTGCAAGACTGCTTGGAATAAAAGAAGATCTCAGATTTTGTCATAGTTTGGCGGATCCCAAGACTTCATGGTCAATTTTGGTTTTGTTTTTTGAGTTGGCTACGGTTGGCAATTTTTCATGTCTCTTTGTTATGGCCAATTTTTTTAGGCACTCCTCAAAAATTTATTTGTATGTTGGGCTTGTATTAGGGAGAAATTTTCAGATTAATGCAACTAAGCATAATAAATCATTAAATCCGAGTTAACAAGGAAGAAAAATGGCAAGCATGAAACATAAAACACAGAAACAATATCACCTGATGTTCATGCCTCCCTTGAATAACCTATATTTTCCTTCTCCATCTTTGCTAACAATTGTATAATTTCCCTCAGATTTAGATGCAACTATAACCTATGTCTAGGCCAAGCAAGATATTGAAGTATTATATTCTCAAGTATTCAAGTTCTTAAGCATGCTGAAAATAACTATCTGTCTATAATGGCTTGAGAGAGATCCTTTCAAAGAATTCCAAATTGACAATGGATGGTTAGGATTAGAGGTTTATAGAAAACTAAGATCAATGGCTAGGATTGAATGTGATAAGAAGAATTAGGGTTAGGGCAAGCTTTGAAATGAAGGGCTAAGATTTAATTGAAAGCAATTAAATCAATGGTGGAGAAAAATAGGTAGTTGGAATAATAGAGAGTATTTAATTTATGGAGGAAAGTTGACTTTTGGGTTTAATTCATAAATAGGAATAAGATAAGAGGAAATAAATAATTATTTTAATTATTCATTTGTGGAATGAAAAATGAGTTAAATGAATTATTTTAAAATAAAGGATAATGACCAAATTATATAATTAATGGTAATAGGAAATTTATTTAATTATAGGAGTAAAGATTAATTAGTGGCATATTTAAATAAACAAATATAATTTATTTATTTAAATAATCGTAGAGGAATAATTAATAATTTAATTATGTGAGGGAGAAGCCTGGTCATCATAGAAAAATATAGTTTGTAAGCCGAGGCCATTTTTAGGTGACTACATTTTGCCCCTCTTTGACATAATGCATTTTATCACATTGTGCCAAATAAAACAAGTCAAAAATAGGCACCAGTGTGAAATTAGGGAGAGGAAGGATGATGAGGAGGTAGTGGTATGCTCTCTTGAGAGGACAGGTGAGTTCAAAGAACATGAGTGGGCTCTTGAAATGGATGAGAAGACTAGAGGATGAAGGAATAGAAGAAATGTTAGCATGGAAGACATAGATGTGAAGAGGAAAAATGAATACTTCAATATCTTGCCAAATAATATAATAGGTGTTGCATAATCATCATTGGGAATTAAAATGTGACAAATGGACAAAAAACACCAAGATATGACATAGGCCATGGTGTGCAAGGCCATCCACATGCAAAAAAATAGACAGTCGTAGACAAGGAATGCCCTAACTCATACTAAGGGCTAAGTTGCCCTAGTGTTTTTGTCAAGACACACCAAATTCAACAATCAAGGAAAAATAGGTCATGAGAAATCATCACATCTCTAAATCCTTCATGGGACATCCTTGAGGTAGCTAGTAATATGACCAAGAGACAAAAAATATAAAGATAAGACAAAATAAACCAACAAAATCAACAACCATTCAATACATGTGCCAATATTTTTTTGTTTGACGATTTGATAGTTTGGTGATGTAATAGTTTGATAGTTTTGATGGGTTGTTGATGCCTATTGTCAAGAAGGACACATCTTGAAAAGGCCAATGACTATGTGACTGAGCCAGTCATCAAGAAAAATAGATCCTGAAATGGAAAATGACATTGTCATAGAGCCTATTGTTAGGAAAGACACATCATGAAAAGGAAAATGATGTTTTGATGGGGTCCAATTCCAAGAAGGACACATCTTGAAGGAGACCATAAAGTGACTAAGTTGACATTGTTTTGGAAATTTGATTGATTGTGGCTTGATGATTGATTGGACTATGGTGTTTTTTCCAGTCCACAATTTGAATGTTGACGTTTTGATGATTATCTTGTGTTTGAGTTTGATTGTCTAACTTATTGGACTAATGCGATGAACATTAAAGGACTGACCTAGGTGGCCTCGGGGGATCATCGACTGGTGACCTTGCCTACGTCATGCATTCAAACACCTTGTAGTTCGACATGACTCTTGATGTTGTTGCAATAATAAAAGATTGAAATTTTGATTTTATTTGACAATGCCTAAAGGACTTGACCTAATGCCTAAGGTATTGAGTTAATGCATAAGGGATTGATCTAATGCCTAAGGGACTTACCTAATGCCTTGAGGGCACATTGACATATGGCCTTGCCTACATCCAGTCGCAGAGACAACGCAACTTGACAACGACAAAGACTGACTTGACTGACTCTGACTCTATTTTTGGGTTTTTTATAGTTATTTGACTATTTTTGTATTTTTGACATGTTTGATATTTTTAGGATTTTTGGAGTTTTATGATTTTTTTGGTTTGTTTAAATTTTTTTTATTTTGTTTGTCTTTTGTCGAATATTTTGATTTTTTTGTGTTTTTGGGTATATATTTTTTTTTGTCTTTTCGAGAATAGGCTAACCTCCATTGACAAGTGTATAATCCAATAAAACAAGGTGTTAGGAAATTTCCGCCAACCAAGTCTCGGACTAACCATCAGGGATGGGATGGGACAGGGGTTTAGTATGGACAAAAGATGGAGGATAAAGGACATAAGACATCAACCACTTGAAAGTCATGATAAAGATGACCATGGCTTATGATGGGTGTCAAATGGAGGATGCTGGGAGGTAAAGACGTTATGATGGATGAGGGTGGAAGACCAGGTAGAGTGATAGTAGATGATGAAGTAGAGACTAACTAAACATGGTGCCTTTTTGCTAGGTTTTCACCATGGTACTTATCTAAAGCACCATCGAAGTGGTTTTCACTATTGGACAAATTATTTCTCTTTACTATTTTCATGATTTTTTTAATTTTTTTTGTTGTCACTAAGACACCTATTTGCCAGGTTTTCATCAAGGTAATGATTTTTTGTATTTTTATAGTTTTAGCATGGCACTCTAAAGCTATGTAAAGAATTTTTGCAAGTGCAAGTTGTTGGTAGGCTCTAACAAGGTTCCCCTTCAAGTGTGGACAACTGATAAGCACCAGAACCAAAAGATGTTGTTATGACATATGGACCTAGCCAGTTGGGATCAAATTTGCCAGGTTTCTTACGTTCTGCTTGATTTTTTGGATTCTCCATCAACACTAAGTCACTGATGTCAAACTATCTAATCAAAACTTTTTTGTTGTAACTACGGAAAAAGGCGGTTTTGATGTGATTGTAGATGAGTTAAGGCCCTTTGTTTGCATTCATCAAGAAATTCTAACTCGTACAATCAAGATATATAATATTCCTCATCATCAATAAGCCCTTTCATTGAGACCCACAGGGAGGGAACTTCAACCTCTATAGGAAGGATAGCCTTTGAACCGAAGACTAGGGAAAATGAAGTGGCATGAGTGGGTGTGCAGATGCTTGTGCGATACACCCATAGGGCAAGGTTAAGTTGAATGTGCTAGCCATGCCATCATCATTGATAGTCTTTTTCATAATTTTGATTATGGTCTTGTTGGATGCCTTAACTTGGCTATTGCCTTGTGGGTAATATGGTGTGGAAAAGTGATGTTGAATGTGGAATTTCTCACATAACTCACGAACATCTTGATTTTTGAAGGGACGACCATTGTCAGTGATGATGGTTTGGGGGACACCATACCATCATATGATGTAATTGAGGATGAATTTGGATTTTTTTGACCGGTGATGTATGTCACAGAGACGGATTCAACCCATTTTGTGAAGTATTCGGTGGCGGTGATGATGAACTTATGGCCATTTGATGAGGTGGGATGATTTTTTCCTATGAGGTCAAGTCCCCATTGGGTGAAGGGCCATGGTGAAGTGATAGGTTGCAACTCCTGTGCAGATGCATGAATGAGGTCACTATGTATCTGGCACTTTTGACATTTGCACACAAAGTGATAGGCATCCTAGTCCATTTTAGGCCAGTAGTAACTCAGTCGCATGATCTTTTTGGCTAGGGTTGGACCATTAGAATGGGCTCCGCATATACCTTCATGTAGTTCACATAAGGTAGTTTTGGCTTCGTTAGTGTTGAGACATCTGAGTAAGGTGGTGTCAAAGCTATGTCTATATAAGGTATCACCAATGATGGCATATTAAGTGGCTTTACAGATGAAGGACTTCTGTTGATTGTGGGAAAGGTCAGATGGTAGGGTCTAGGAATGTAAGTAGTCATAGATATCTTGGTATGAGGGGGAATTGGGGCCAACAAGCTCACATACCATATTAGACTCCAAGACATCAAATTCAGGGACCAATATTTGTTCCACTAAGAACTCATATTGTGACATGTTGTTAGGGATATCCAAAAGAGACCCAATAGTGGTCATGGTATCTGTTGTTTTATTTTGACCATGTGATACTTGGAAAAGGGAGATGTATACAAAGTATTTCCTAAAACTATCAACCATTCTTTTGTATGGGGTCAATTTCTCATCCTTAGTATCATAGTCATCGTTGACATGTTGAATGACCAATCGTGAATCATGAAAGACCTGTAGACTTTTGATTTTCCATTTTATTGCCATGCAGAATCTTGTAAAAAGGGATTCATAATCTACAATGTTATTGGTGCATGTGAAGGCTATCCTGAAATATTCAGGGATTGTATCAGCTTGAGGGGTAACAAATAATATACCTACACCTAATCCATGATTAGTATGCGAGCCATCAAAATATAATTTACATGTTTCTCTTGTGTCCAATGTGAATATTGACTCATTAGGAAAGTATGAAACCAAAGGATGACTGACTTGTGTGGGTGCATCTGCTAGTTGATTAGAAATGACTTGTCCTTTTATTGCCTTACATTCCACATACTGAATGGCATATTCACTAAATCTCATGACCCATTTAGCCAATCATCCTATTAATGTTGACCTATTGAGTAGATATTTTAGCGGATCTATTATTGCTACAAGCTTAGTTTGATGGTTTAACATGTAGTGTCTCAACTTTTAAGTAGTGAAAACCACTGCAAGACAAGCACATTCAATCTGACTATAATTAAGATCATATCCCACCAAAGTATGACTAATATAATAAATTATGCATTCTTGTTCCTCATGATCATTCGGAGACAACAATGCCCCCAATACGGCTATAGTAGATGAGATATATAGAACTAGGGGTTTTCCATCAATAGGCGACATCAAGACAAGAGGTGTCAAGAGGTACTTTTTGATCTGTTGAAAAGGTGCCTCGTAGTTGTCTATCCAAATAAAAGGAACTCCCTTATGTAACAAATATTGAAAAGGTTGAAATTTATCTACAAGTTGTGCGATGAAGTGCCTAATGGACTAGTGTCAACCCTATAGTGTTAAGAGTTGATTGATACCTTTAGGTTGAGGCATGTCTAATATTGCTTTGAATTTTGTTGGGTCTACTTCAATCCCTCGATGGGAAACAATGTATCCCAAAAGATTTCCTGATTTCATGCCAAAGACACATTTCTTGGGATTTAGGCAGACCTTCTAGCCATGTGGAAATCTTGTCTAGAACTTGTTGATGGTGTTTTGATGCACTTCACAACACAGGTAATACGTAGGTGCACTACCTCTCTTGAAAGACAATATTCCACAATCAAATTGTAGAACACTATCTGAAGGTCTCTCAGATGTCAGTTCAGGATGATGCTTGGAATATATCAGTTGATGTATGATGTGATTTTCTAGAATCACAAGTCAGTCTTACGTGAGTCAAAGCTATAGGAGAATTGGGTCTATAAACAAAGTTCTTTGGATAGGAAATTACCGTACTTTGTTGCAAGCTCAAACAATAGTCTTGAACTCCGTTTTATCTCTGAATTTGGCTTTACAATGTGGAATGAACATTAGCATTGGTTATTCATTAAAAAAAAAGAAGGAAAAGGGTAGGGAAGAGAGAAATTTCCTAGACCTGCAACTACTGATGAATAGTGATCATGGAGGTTTCTGATGTGGATAGTTTTCTTAAAATAGGATTTCACTTAATCAAAATTTCCACAATGTCATGAAATCTATGCTATCTTCTAAGAACTGTAGATATTTCATCATTCATTTTCCATGTTGATGTGATTAAAGATAAATTTTAAATAGCAGCTATGGAATCACAGTCCAGACTAACTTTGCATAGTCATGTACTAGTAGAAGATGACTAAAAGTATGGACAAGGAAAGCATACACACAACAGGAATCTTTACAACCAAAGAAAACATTACTAAATCTACCAACATTAACTTGAAGAGTAACGAGAACAACAAAGTAAATTCAACTAAGCCTTTAACTTATGGGAGAAGCATCATCCAACATGACAAGAAATCCATAAACAAAAAAATCACTGTATTTCTATTGCAATTTCTACAGCATGTCTTTACAACAACTCAACCCCTTAAAATGAGAGGAGGGGAGCCCTATTTATAGTTTTTAAAATACAAAATGAATGGCCAAGATTCAATTCTATTGTGTGGCCAAGATTCACTTTAGACTAGGGTTTCACCTACCCCCAAATATATCACATTTTAAAATACACTTTTGTTCTTTCCCTGTTTTGTCTTCTAGTGGCAGCACTATAGCACTTTTATCTTTTGTTGATTTCCCTTTGCTGCAGCTACTCTTTCAAGAACTCCTCATCAATTATAGGATTTCCCTCATGCTTCTTCAAAGCCATATACTTCATGAAGCTCAAGATCAATGGTTGAAGCTTATCCAACTCCATGATTTCAAATCATAGCATTTGGTAATTCCATTCTTGGGAGTTTTTAACAAGCTTCTCCCAGTCCTCATCATACTTGGCAGCGTTTTCCTTGCCCAATTCGGACCGAGCAAAGGCTCGGGCAGAAAAGCTCATAAAATCCTGGTATTCTCGACTGACACCCATCTTCCATTATTTTTAGGAAATGAGGCTTTATGCCCTCTGGATTGATCTCAACAACAAGTATTTTGTACCCCATCATCAGCTTGAGGTACGTGGCACAATCTCTCCTGGCCTCCTTGGCCCATTCGATATTCAAAACTAGTCATTCCAAGATCTGCTCTAGCCTTCCTTTTCAATGATCAAAATATCATTTCCACACATCCACTAACCAGTGATCATCATCCTTCAAGGAAAGGTCCTTCTACCAATCCTCACTTGGAAGCACGAGGATAGCCACAATCTTTGGGTAGGAAGCTCTTTAACTTTTTCAGAACTCCTCGTAGATTCGCCTCATACCCTGAAAGAGGCCTTTGCACCTTCAATAACTTGTTTGCTGCTTAGACAACCAAGTTGATGCCCATGTTCCCAATGTCTAAGACCTACCGGAACCAATTTTCTGTAGTCTTATCCAAGTTCTTGTTTTTTCCAACTTATTGATTTGTTCTTGGGACAACAAGTGTAGCAGGGCCGATGACGTGGTAGGCAGCTCATCTGGGCATGACCATTGTTGAATGTAGGCAGTTAGATCAGCCACTTGTGCCTTGAGTTATTCCTTTGAAATCTTATCTGGTTGGATAAGGTGCACCACCATGGTGATCGATTCCTAGAGGTTGACCAACCTTTTATTCCCGTGTGGCCACTCCTTGGTCGATGGTGGAGACATTGTAGCTTATTCCTTGTTCCCCAACCACTAGTGTATCTATTTGCACTACCCTAGATCCTGAGGCATCCATGGTTAACTTCGATATGATTTTAGGCTTCTTCTCCTTCTTGGTACTTATATTTTCTCTGGCCAGTATTGCCTCTAGCCTCACTTTAGGATCTTTTAGGGTGGGAGTCTTTTGCCTAGGTTTATTCCCTAGCCAATCGGGCATTTGGAGCCACTCCTTGGGTGATTCATGTTGATCCTTGTTGTCCTCCACCATAAGCTCAATGGATTTGACATTAGGGGTCTCTTTCTCAACCCTTGCATCCTCTCTCTCCTCGTCAGAGTCTTGTACAAGCATTATACTCTTGATAGGAGATTTGGTGAACAGTTGCCTGTCATAGGGGTCTTCCCTTTTAGCATCCACCTCCTCTTTATCTTGATCATATTCATACCCTTCAGGCTTATCCTCCTATTTACTTTCATGGAGGGATGCTTCCTCATCATGATCCAAAGTTCTATCGTGTCTTTCTATTGGAGACCTATTGGCCTTAGTCTCCAGAGCAAACTTTTCAATCATAGGCTATCCTATAGCCTCTTGGTCCTTGATCTCCTTGAGTTTCCTATTCCACTCTACGTCGAGCTCTGGATCAGCTATTTCCCAAATTAATTCTGTATCAAGCCTCTCGCTTCTCTCACTAGAAGATTCATATGCCACCTCATCAGTAACTCTATGCTTGAACATTAGATGCTCATGATATTCAAACTCCTCATCCTCAGGCCTCTTGGTTGCCTCTAGGTGTTGTCGCTTGAGCTCATCCAAGATCAGCATTGTTTCCTCCATTATAGGTGGTTCCATAGGATGGGGAAGAGTTGGGGCGTTAACCATCATTTGGGTAATTGTAGCCTGCACCATGGGATTTGCAAGCATTCACGAAAGGATGGATGGAAATTTTTTCATATACTTCACAAAGAACTCTGGGAGACTAAGGGCATGCATTGCAATAGTAGAAATAGATGGAAGGGAAGGAGACATAGAATATGATGAGATGGGCGAGGTTTTAGCAGAAGATGAATCTACCAATACGACCTACATGATTGGAGGAGTGGAGGCAAGCTGGACAAAAATGTCCACCGCGGGCGGAGAGGAAGTAGCTATTGTGAGTGAACTGGGTGGGATGGTGGCAATAGTAGCAGCGGTTGCAGGCACATATGAAATGGGTGGAAACCTTGGTGGTTCAACCTCTACCTCTTTTCCCTTGAGGAGTGGATCTTTAGGTATTATAGGCATCTCTGCAACTCTGGCTGCTCTTCTTTTCTTTTTCGGAGGCTCACCCTCTAAAGCCTTTTGAGCATAAACCTTTGGGTTGGGCAATTTCTCACCAACCTCTTTTATCTTCTTAGATTTGATAGATGGTGGGGTTTTGGATTTTTCCCTAGTTGTAGCAATAGCCACCCCACCATCAGAGCCACTTGGCTCACTTTTGAGTCCCTTGAATGTTAAGGTGAATCCTTGTTGCTTCAGTCGAGCCACTTGTTGGTTGATCCATGCCTTCGTTCGAGCCTCCATGGGCTTGGTGAGTATGTCGAGGTCATCGACCTATTGCTTGTCCCAATCAATCATAGGTAATGTCATATTGGCAATGGCACTATACCTCATATCAATCATTGTGCTCTCATCTTCTTCAACCTGATCCAAAACCGGGCACAAGTTCACTCTTCGGATGTAGAGGGTAGTCATGCACATATAGTGTCGTAACCACATTTCAAGATCATCCTTGCAATTGGCCCATAAATCCTCAATATTGTGGAGGTGGGAATACTCAAATCCTAGTGCCTTTCTGATATGACCATATGGGTCCATTCGCAGCCGAGCTATATGCTACCTAAAGTGATACTTGGCCAACTCTTCCTCTGAATTACCTGCACATTGGGAGGTATAAATTTTGTACATCCCCTGGCTGAGCCTGATAGGATAAGGTGTCCTTGCCAGATGTTTGCTGCTCAGAATATTGTGAATGTGTTGTAGCTGCCAAGTTAGCTCCAATAGTATGATCTGGTCATTGGGGTACCAGGGCAGCTTGTTTGGCCTTTCCATGAATCCTTAGGTGTGAATGTAAGTGAACTTAGAAAATTGTATATATAGGAAGTCGTAGTTCCTAAGATAGGCCCTCGCACTGTGGGAGATTCTCCTCTCAAATTCACCTCCAAGAGACCGAATGATGTAGGCAATGAATGCGTCATTCACCCTACAATAGTCCCTCTTGAAGTTTTTGTATTGCAATTATGGATATTTTTTGTAAGGCTTAAGCTCCCTTCCTGACGCCTCGCTGGGCACTGCAATCAATCCATTATAATGTCATTGATTGGAAAGTGAATATACTAGGTAGGACGTCATGTATAACTTAGAGGTCACCTACACATTGATAAATTGCTCATGGAAACAATCACTGATTATTTCTCCCAAATAGAAGGAAGTGCCGCCACCACAGAGAATTTTCTCCATAAAATATAACATCCATTCTTGGAAGAAGGCCGCAGTAGGAAGGCCCATTACTCTGCTTAATAGGGTAATGAGATCATGGTAATCCTTGAAGAAATCACTATGAAAGAGCTCCTGAGGAACTTTCCCAACACTAGCCCACTTTTCCTTCAACCAATATTGATTAATTAGTTTCTTGCATTTCATAGGATCTTGATCCCATAATGCATTGCATTCTTCTATAGATGGGGTATCCATGCTTTCAAAGGCGGGGATGTGGAAAGCTATAGTTATCCCAAGAGGGGACATTTCTACAAGGATGTTTCCATCTCTATCCACTATGGTTTTAGTTTTAGGTTGATATGCTTCCCGACATGCCATTACCAATTCGGGGGCCACTAAAGCCGGCGAGAAGCCTGCAGCCTTGGCAATTCCGCTGCTTTTGATTAACTTTGTATTTTCTGTTTTTGGGTCCACTCTGACCCTCCACATAAACTCATCAATATTGACATGCCCAATATTGGTATCTGTGACATCTCTCCAAAGAGTGGTGACTCTAGAGTACAATGGCACTCCCTGGAACTTGTACCTCATCTGATCCTTGTCCTCCTTGCCTCGGGGTTCCTTGGAATTTCCTTTTCCTTTTTCCTTGGCAGAACTGGAGGCTTCTGCATCGGATTCCATAAATCCTATAGAAAGAGATAGGAGTTAGTAACATCAAACAGGTGGATGTAGCTTCAGACAGATCCCTACAAATCAAGGCTAGATCCACCATCATCATTTTAGAAAGGCCCAACACTTGATCATAACAGTTCTGGGAGGCAAAAGGATGACCCGGGCCTGAAGGTCCAAACTTCCCCAGGTAGGATGCCATTTAAAAGGGAAAATGAGGCAAGATAGTCCCAAAGGTTTTCTCGGCCTTGGATTTGATCAATAAAGGGTTCGTGTGAAAGAAGGCTCAATTTTAGGAAGTGGGTCGAATTCCATTTTTGATTTGGAGGTCATTTGAGCCCTCATATAGGAATTTAGGCTTCAACTGTAGGAAGGTCATTTGGAATGGCTTAGGGAAGACAACATTCTGAAGTCAAGTCCTATAGTCTAGGCTGTCAGGGTTGGGAAGCTGTTGCCGGATAGCCGTATGAAATGGCGAAATGCGGATGGATGTCCAGAAGAGTATACCCAAGACAAATTTGTCAGGTGATGAAAACGCAGTGGCAGATGGCAGCTCAGGGTCTGGTGTCTGGAAAGGCAGACAGGTTTAGCCATTCGAAACGGTGAAGGTGACATGAAATTTCAGAGACGGAATTCTGGAGGTCGGGGTTCGGAAGGAGTTTGGACGTTTGATTTTTCTGCAAGTTTAAGATGAACTTCATGTGTTCAGGGTCCCAGGTCCGGAAGGACACTTGAGGAAGGCCATTTGGAATGGCGGAGGCACAACGAAAACCTGAGAGGGGAAGTCTAGAAGCCGGGATCCAGGGTGAGTTTGGTCACTTGTCGATTTTCTTAAGTTTTAATTTTACGCACGACCGCAGAGAGGTCCGAGCCCGAGAGAGGTGGTCACCTAATCCAAAGAATAGTGATGGGGAGGTCAAGTTCCGAAGTTGAATTCCAATGATTTTATGTGGTTGTTTCTTGATTTTAACTGGTGGGTTTTAAGCAAGGGGAACTACACTACCATGTTTTAGTTTATTTTAAGTTTTTTACTTGATTTAGACCATGATTTTGAGGAAAGAGAAGACAATTTATGCGGTCAGTGAACATACCTTGAAATCCCGAAGAAGATTTTTTTTGAATTTGTGAGGAGCAACGAAGGAGAGGTGCGGGCGCAGAGGAAGAAATTTCTTGGGTAGTGTTGGGCTTTCGAATCACTTTTGTCATGTGAAAATGACAATTGGAAACCTATTTATATACCCCAAAACACCATTAATGCAGTACTTAAATTCTTGGTAGGGCAGGATTTGTGGTAGCTAAGTAAATTTTGGGATGGTGGCAAGAGGACCAAGGCCCAAGGTTTAGAAAGACGCGAGCGAATGGTCATTCAAAAAAAAATTCCAATTGAAACGCAAATGGCGACGGGAGCTCTAGGGTCCAGTGTCCACAAAGACGGATGAGTCTGGCCGTTCGGGATGCCAAAGTCCAAAAAGAAACCTAGGAAGGGAATCTCAGTAGGTCAGGCCCGAAGGGCTGGAAAGACCCCGGGCAGCTGTCATTGGAACGATGAAACCGAAAAAGAAACCCGAGAGGGGAAACCCGAGGGTCCGGGCCTGGGAGGAGCCACGGACGTGAGAAAGGAAATCTGACAGGAGAAAGCCAAAATAGCCAATATTTAGCATTTTCCAAGGGGAAAAAATTTGGTCAACCCTAAAATGGGACTTTCAAGAACGTGTTGACCATCAAGGACCTCAAAATGAGGCACACAAAATGAGGCAAAGAAAAAAGGACCCCGTAGGCCAATAGAAGAAAGAGGGTCCCCATTCTGAATGGGGCGTGTGTGCTATAGGCACAAAAGGACTCTTAAGTGATCACCACGTGTCAAGGATTTTTCCATAAGATCATCAATATAGTCTTCCATCAATGTGTGCATGAGATCATGAAATATGGTGGTCATAGCTCTTTGATAGGTTGCGCCTACATTTTTCAGTCCAAAGGGAGTGAAATTTCAATAGTATGTAACCCATGGGAAAGTGAATGATGTCTTGTGTTGGTCTTCAGGAGTGATACAAATTTGATTATACCCTAAGAAGCCATCCATGAGGGACAACATCTCGTAGCCTATTGTTAGGTCTACTATGATGTCTATATTTGGGAGTGGGAAGTTATCCTTCAAACATGCTTTGTTTAAGTCCTGAAAATTTGTGCAGATACGGATTTGGCCATTTGGTTTGGTCACTTGTATAAGGTTTGAGATCCAGTCTACATAGTCAATAGGTCTGATGGAGCCAACATCCAATAATTTCTTGAGTTCAACTTTGACCAACATAGCTATTTTAGGGTGCATTTTTCTAAGATTTTGTTTGATGGGCTTTGTATTTGGATGTAATGGTAAATGATACAGAACCAACTCAGGATCCAACCCTAGAAAATCAGCATAAGACCATGCAAAAATGATTTGGCATTCTGTGAAAAATTCTTGAAATTCTGGTTTTTCCTCTTCTGTCTAAGACGTTGCAAAGAGAATAGTCTTAGGATTATCTATCGTACCAATGTTGACCTCTATTATGTCTTCGATTAGCATCAGGGATCTCTCTGGATTGATAGGGAGAAACTCCAACCCTCCATCCTCGAGTGCCTTAGAGAGGTTTTCTCCCTCAGATACGTCCTTTCTTTTTACTTTTGCTTGGTCAGAAGGCACCTTGCAGTTTTAACCTAAAGACCCTTTAGTTTTTATTTTATTTGTTTCATTTTTGCAACTAGAGGGTGGGACAGTCTCACCAAAATATACTACATTTTCAAGGTATATAGTGAAGCTAGCCTTATGGTCCCCATATTGTATGCCCTCTCGTAGTCCCATAAATTCAACAATGGCCTCATCATTTTCAAATATGTCAAAGGTAGTTAGATTTTGTTGGTCTCAATTGATCAATTGTGGGTAAATGAGGGAGATTCCATTGTAGATGTTAGTGAAGGATGGGGAAGTAGCTGATAGGGTAAATATAGAGGTATTATTAGGGTCCCAATAGGATTTTATCTATTTTTTTTTGTCTGTTGTCTTTGGTGGGTTAGGTTCATAAATAGAGTCAACATGAATATTGATATTTGTGAGGTTGGTAAAGGATGGGTGAGGTATGTCAAACTCTTGAAAGACATGATCAATTTCATAGTCACTTGTGGTGCAAGAGTCCCACTCATAGTCATTAGAGTTGGTGTCATCAAAATAGATTTAGGTAGGATCCTTAGATGTCTCAACATCTTCTGAAGCACTCACATCCATATTTGAAAGTACCTTAGTACTTGGAGTGTCAATCTTAATTTGTACGAACCCTAACCCTAAGTTCTTCAACCACTTAAGAGGCATCAAGGGTTCTCTCATTCCATTTTTTATGTATACCAAGTCCACTGATTCCATCATAACCCATTTGTTTCATGAGCACAAAACCTTTGAAATATTTTTATGTTGGTAGCGGTGACAAATATTCTTCATCTTTGTAAATCCAAGCTAAAATATCATCAATGTATTCTTTATTTACCTCTCCTCATTTTGTGAATGTGGTGGTGGGAGGATCTTTAAAGACAACTTTGGGTTCAATCTTGAAACAAGGCCTACCATAAGACTTGGGAGATTTAGGTAGCTTTGTGATGCAATAGGTGGTATTTGGTTTATACTCATCACAACCTTTGTCTTAGATCTTGATTTGGGGTCAATGGATGGGGTTTTAGATATGGACGATTTAATGAATGTGGTGGGATCAACATAACTAGATGAAATGGATAGGGAAGTAGATGTAGAAGCTTCTCGATTAATAGGCACTTGGCGTTGGGGAAATCCCCTTAAATTGGTACAATATTGGAAGGGATCGGGGTCGCTAATGACCATGACTTCAATGCCATTATATGGAAAATTCAAGCATTGATGATAGGTGGAAGGCATAGCTTTCATGGTATGAATCCAGGGTCTATTAAGGAGAAGGTTATATGGGAGTTCAAGATCCAAGACTTGGAATGTGGTGTCCATAACTGCAGGTCCAACTTTGATAGGGAGTGTGAAAACACCCTTGGAAGAGCACTCCTCATCATCATAGGCCCTAATTATAATAATTTTTTGTAGTGTCTACACATGCTTTAGAATAACCCAATGCCTTGACCAATTTTAAAGTGTGAATGTTTAGTCCAACTCCGCCATCTACTAGGACTTGTCTAACCTTGTGTTGATGGACAAATACTTCAAGGTGCAATGGGTCGTGATGGCTAGAATTTTGTGTAGAGTAGTCTTTTTCAGAAAAGGACACATGGATTGAATTGGTCAAGTGTCCAATCATGTCTTCAAATTAGTTGACATCTAGGTCGGTAGGAACAACAATTTGTTTCAAAGTCTTATCGAGGATAGCTTTGTGTTTAGGCGATAGGTGTAACATCTCAAGGATGGAAATAAGTGCAGGTCTCTTGTCCAATTGGTCAATAAGATTATATTGGGCTTTATATTGTAGTTGCTTTGAAGAAGGACTAGGTAAGTTAATCTTATCCCTACGAATGGTGATAGCGCATTCGAGAACCTTTTTAATGGTAATGATGTTGACATAGTCATTAGCGGTATAGAGGTGATCAATTATATGAGTAATCAAAGTAATTCCTGGTATAATTGGCCTGATTGTCTGTCCGTCGACTTGAGGTGGAGGGATTTCCTAAACCATGGTCTTGTAATGGATTTTTTAAGATTGTATGGTTTTGATTGGAATTTTTTTGTTGTCCTTCAACCTCTATAGTACCATTTTCAATTAGGTCTTGAATTATGTTCTTCAATTGATTTCATGATGAGATCTTGTGTCCTTTGATGTAATGGTAGTCACAAAAGGTGTTTTCATCCCACCAAGATTGTTTGAATGATCTTGGGTTGTATGGTTTAGGTTCTTGAAGTTGTATGATGTGTGATTGTACTATCTTCTTCAAGATAGATTCAATTGGTTATGGTAAAGGAGTGTATTGTCTCTATGGGTATGGCCTTGGTTGTCTTGGGGGTCCTCATTCTTGAGTATTTTGGAGAACGTTAGCTACTTGGTTGGATACATATGGTGTATTTTTTTTTGTGTTGGGTGCTTTGAGAGTCAACATGGGATTTGTTCGATTTAAAAATTTTGCATCTACGACTCCATCATGTGTTGCATTCTTATTGCGACACCATTTTTTTTTTTTTCATTAGAGTTTTGATGGTTGTGGCTATTTTTGTTTCCATGTGTAAGTTCACCTTGGGAAATTAGGACCTTTTCAAGTGTCATGCCTTTCTCAACTAAGTCTGTAAATGTGGCACAACAATGCACTTGTAAATGATGTTTCAACTTTGACTTGAGGTTTTCTATGAACATTTCTACTTTGTGTTGTTTAGGAATCTTGACAGGACATCAACTCGCTATACTATGCCACTGTTGGAAGAAATTTATAAAGGACTCTCCTTCATCTTGTGTCAAGTGGTATAAGGTAGCAATTGTGAAATCATTTTCAATGTTGGAAGCATAATTCTCTACAAATTTATTGGTGAGGTCATCCCATGACTTTATAGATCCTTTAGGTATTAGTGCAAACCATTCAAGTGTAGGCCCCATAAGACTTCTAGGGAAGAGTCTCAAAAGTTAGGAATGATCGTATGTGACATCCACGCAAGTAGTGGTGAATTATCATATGTGCTCGATAGGATTGCTCTTTCCCTTATACTTAGTGAAATTAGGGATGACATACCCTAGAGGGAAACGATGCATGTATATGCTAGTGTCATATGGATGAGGATGTAGATCATGTGATGAGTATGTCTTCTTGTTTTACACTTGCATCCCTTCCACTTACTTTTGCAGGGTAGCTAATTGGGCAACCAGTGCATCTATTACATGATTGTTGGCAACATTGTTATGAGGTCCCAAAATTTTGTTGTGTGGTCCTATGTTTGGTTGCGATGAAATGTGTTGGTTTGGAATGTTGTGCATATGTGGTCAATTTTTATTGTGTCCATGAGTATGGATGTGTGATGTGTAGGTTGGGATGTGATAAGTGGTTGAGATTTGTTGCATTGGTCAGGTGGGTTGTTCATGTATATTTTGGTTGCCAAAAATGATTCCTTGTGTGTAGCCATATGATATGTTAGGTTGTGTCATTTGTGATCCATGCCCTTGGTGAAAAGGATTATAACCATGTGTTGTGTTTGTATTTTGACTATGTGGAGCATTCGTGATTTTTCCTTGTAAGGTGGTTGTATTGATATGAGGACCTTGTGACATTGTTTTTGTGTTTGGTTGAGATCCTTGGATGAGAACCCGTCTTGCCTTAGGTCTACCAAGGATGTTAGATGTGGATGCCCCTATGGCCTAAGATGATGAACCAAAGGGAGTAAATGCTGAGCCAAAGGGTCTTGTTGTGAATAATGATTGTGAGGTGATTTTTGTCATGGGTTGTGACATAGATTGTGTTGCAAAGATGGATGAAGTGTTGGTAGTTGTGGCATTTGGAATTGTGGTTCAAATGGGTATGGAAATTGTGAGTTGTGGTGTAGATTGTCCCTGGCTTGTTTGTGTGATTTCCTTGGGTGACATTGTTGCGTGTATGGTATTGACATCAAATCCTTGAGGTATTTTAACTCCTCCATGTAATAGTTTAGCTAAATATCGTTCACGGTCCAACATGATAATTTTGTCCACAATAGAGGCTACTTTAGGATTTTGTGTGGCGACCTCTACTTCTTCTATGAACACATTTCTATCTTTGTCTCTAACAAGGAATTGTTTGAAAGGATTGTGTATCTTTGGTTGTTGATAAGATGTAGACCCCATGTTGACATTGTCATGATTTTCAAGGTGGATATTGTTGTGAGGATCATTAATGGTATTTTCATAGTTGAGGGTGATAGTGTAATTGTAAAGGTCCTCATTGTCATGAAAGAGGTCCATTTCTCAATGTTTCTTTTGCAATCTAGTTTCAACCATATAAAGCTTTCTCAAAATGAAGGTGGAAAATACAAATGGTATGCAACTAAAACTATATTTTTGGTATTTTTGAAATTAGGTATGCCTAAATGTAATGCAACTATTTTTTTTTGTTGGGTATTTTTGGGATTTTAAGAATGAAAGATGTCTAGTGTATGCAACAAGACTAAAAGTGATAATGGTAATGTTGGATGTTATGAGGTATAAAATGGAGGATGATGTTCATTTAGGTCTAAAAATATTGTAGTATGAAGAATGTAAATTACTAGGAGGTGATGGATACCTATAGAGAACTTGAGGGCTTAAACACTTTTGAAAGATGTAAGAATAGGATCACAAACTATCCAAGAGTAAACAGATGTTTCAACTAGGATTGTAAAATGGTCTTTTTCTAGGACAAGTGGAAAGAGTGACAAGGTGAGTTTCCCAACTAGACTTGTGAGTAGGAAATTGTCACCAAAATGACAAACGACTAAGTTGAAATGTGACTTGGTCAAGTGATAATATTTTGTTGAAGCAATGATTCATGCCATGGAGAGATATTTTCCCTATCCCAAAATCCACAAGTTGTCAAGCCTAATAGTTTGAAAAAGGTAACCTAATGTGATGTTGTGGTATGCAAGTAATGAAGGTGCTAAGGTACCTAAGATGGTGACCTAATAATGAAAATGATGATATGCACAGTGAATTGAGCAAGTTTATGGTTTGAAATGGGAAGCACTTCAAGAAATTGGTTTGAAAATGAATCTCAAGAGTTTGACCTAATTTTGACTAATTGGTTTGAAACTGTTACATGGTGTAATGTTGTGAAGTGTTGAAATTTTCAAGTGTAAGGTTTGTTTGCTTGTTTGTTTGAAAGACACACACATAAAACACACATAGACAAAAAAAAAATTGAGTTTGATCTTGATAAACACTTTGAAAACACTTTGCACAACCTAATTGGAAAGGGATTGTATACTTGGTATAGCTCACCGAAATACCCCGGATTAGTGCTAAACACCTCTACTTCTCGAGAGTAGATAGCTTAGAATTTTGGTGGCACAGGCTCCCCCTTACAATGCACTCACTTCTCGGGCTCACCAACTTTAAATTCCCCAAGGAGGAATTTTCTATCTCTACTCAAGGGAGTCAGTAGTGATTATCTTTGGGCATGATGTTGTACCCAACACTATACCAAGCAACAGCCAAAAAGTGAGGCTTCTAAAAAAAAGAGGGTTCTAGTTAATACTCGGGGACATGGCACCTTGTGAGTGTCCAACAAGCCACTTAAGGCTTTAATCACTCTACTAGGGGCTCTTTTACCTTTAAAAGAAAAGGTCGGTACCCTATTTCGAATGACACTGCATGGCTAAGTCCTACATACCATGAAGACTTGATAGTTTAGTCTTATCCTTTTATATACCAGCCCGAGAGAAAAAATAATTGGAGTCATTCCCTCTTTCAAGGTAGGCCCCTCTAAAGGTAACAAAGCAAGACAAAGATGTTGTTTTTGATCACCCAAGATCGCACAAAGTGCAAGGGGAGGGCATACAAAAACACCTTGTCCTCACACTCGCATAATGCTCATTTTAATTCCAAAATTGAAATGTGTGGGTGGTTGTACAAAATGTCTAAAGGTGTTTCTGAGTCTGAGTCTCAAGATCGCCAAATGGCATGAGAGAAGCACATACACACCTAAAAACAAAATGCAAACCACAAGACAATTCAAGCACTAGTAAATTTTAAACCCAATTATGATGTCAACTCAAGCACTCAAGTTATTTTTAGGCCCACTAATCAGTCTATGTGAAAAAAGAACTGATGATAAATCAAACTAAAGCAAGAGTCCTACAAGAAATGATTAGTAGTTTTGAGCCTCCAGTCTTTGATAAGTGAAAGTTGAGGTTTTAATTTTCAAATCTAGGACAGTCAAACTTGATAAAAGATCAAAGATTAACCACATAATCAAAATTAAACTAGAAAAATAACATCAATGGAGCTAATAAAAACAAACAAAATTAATCTAATCTAAAAAACCAATCTAAATTTAATGAGAATCAATTTAATTAATCTAATCGAAAAAAAATTAAAAATCTAAATTAATTAATTGAGAAAATTTATTATTAATAAGATTTAATCTAAGTTAACTAAATTAAATTACTAAGATTAAATCTAATCTAAATTTACATCTAAATTAATTAATCTAAAAAATTTTAAAATGTGAAAATAATCTAATCTAACTAAATTAGTAAAAACTAAGATTTAATCTAAGTTAACAAAATTACTAAAGCAAATTACTAAATTAAATTACTAATATAGAATCTAATCTAAATTTACTAAATAAAATTTAATCTAAACTTATTAAATTAATTAAAAAATATATAATCTATTCTAACTAAAATAGTAAAAACTAAGAGTTAATCTAAGTGAACAAAATTACTAAGATTAAATCTAATATAAATTTACTAAATTAAATTTACATCTAAATTTATTAAATTGATTAATCTAAAAAATCTAATCTAACTAAATTAGTAAAAAGTAAGATTTAATCTAAGTTAAAAAAAATAGATTAAATTACTAAAACTAAATCTAATTTAAATTACAAAATTAAATTACTAAAATTTTATTTAATTTAAACTTACTAAATTACTAACCTAAATTACCAAATTAAATCTAAGTTAAGATTACATCTAAATTTACGAATTAATGTAAAAATCTAAAAAATAATCTAAATTAACAAAAGCTAAAATCTAAATTAAAAATAAATAAAATTAATCTAAATTAACAAAGATTAAAAATGAAATTAAAAAAATAAAAATCTAAAATTTAATCTAATCTAATTTTTTTTATAAAAAGCTAAATTAACAAACACTAAAAGTTAAATTAAAAATGAATCTAACTAATAAAACAAAAGTTACCAAAAAGAAAATTCAAACTAAATTAAAATGGTAAATTCCGAAAGCTTTTTCTCATGCATTTCAAGCTACAACACGCCAAATTGGAGAAGTGGAAATTAGTGCATCCAACTGAAAAAGCTAAAAATGTCAATCATAATTAGGGGAGAGGAGCCGATACATAAGCACCCAAAACTGCACGGTCTAATTGGCAGGCCACGTGGACCAATAGCATTTTAAAAAAATAACCCATTAGAGAAAAAGGTTAATTAAACAATAAATTATTATTTTAATTTTATTTTTTTTAAATTGCCACGTGGAAGGTCCAATTTTGTCCACGCATCGAAAAAAATGGAAAAAAGACCCAACGATCGATACAGATGCACCTCGGGTGTCACTACCTGTGTGGCTCGACGTCCGAAGGTGACAGCCTTTCCACGTCAACTCCTCCCAGTCCACCACCCTAACAATCCACTACTGAGCATTTATCACTCGCCGCCACTGCCTATTCCTATCCACTGTCTGAAATAAATGCTGCCACCTCTCCTAAGCTCTACACCACCCTGCGTTTATTCCGAAGCGAACTACATTGAATGCTCCCAGCGCCTCGCTCTTCTCGCCATTCAACTAGCCTTTCATTTTCTCGAGGAAACATTCCATCTTCACTTCTTCGCCGGTACCTGCTCGTTTCATCATCTGCAACCTTCGCACTCTCACCACAACCTGTAATGCTCAGAGACCATATACTATTTGAGAAGAAGCCGATACGGATACGGGTAGACGCCACTTACCGAACGTCGCTAGCAGCTCCACTTCCACCATGCAAGCAACGAACGGGTTCCTCGCCACCATGAAGGTCACCACAAGCAACAAAGGGGTTCGTCGTGTGTTTGACGTAGGTGAGCTTGCTCACTAAGGCTGGCCATTGTTCTTCTGTTTGTGTTTAGTTTGCAATTTCGCTTTGTTTTATTGGTTTTTTGATGTTGCAGATTTCGTTTATTTTGTTGAAGTTGAGTGTTTATGAACACTGCATTATTTGTGTTCATAAACACACTAAATCTTTGGAAATTAATCTTCTATTCAAGCATCTCTCTATTTATATTAAATATATTAATGCAGTTGGTTGTTTTCTTCTTTCGACATGTAATAATGTTCGTTGTTTATATGGGTTTTGCTCTGTAGGGTTTATATTGCAAATATTACACTCATATTTACCTCATTTCTCTTTTAGTAGGGTTTATTTTGAGAATATAGCATGCATAGTTTACCATTTATGTTTCGGTAGGGTTTATTTTGCAAGTTTTACAGTCATAGTTTTGGGTTATCCTATTCTCATAGGATTTGCATTGACATTGACTTTACAAATCGTATTCTCACAGGTTCTGCATTATCATTCACTCTGCTTAGCATAATCTCACAGGTTATGCATTATCATTCACTCTGCTTGTCGTTTTCTCATAGGTTCTACATTATCATTCACTCTGGTTCTCGTATTCTCATACGTTCTACATTATCATTGACTCTGCTTAGCATAATCTCATAGGTTCTGCATTATCATTCACTCTGCTTATCTTATTCTTCTTTCAGTTCTACATTGTCATTCACTCTGGATATCTTATTCTCATACATTATGCCTTATCAGTGACTCTGCTTAGCATAATCTCACAGGTTCTACATTATCATTCACTCTGCTTATTGTTTTCTCATAGGTTCTGCATTATCATTCACTCTACTTCTCGTATTCTCATACGTTCCGCATGTGCATGTGCATGTGACTAGGTGTATGTTTATGTGTATGTGACTAGGTGTATGTCTATGTCTTTGTGTATGTGACTATGTGTATGTTTATGTGTATGTGACTATGTGTATGTGTATGTCTATTTGTATGTGTATGTCTATGTGTATGTCTATGTGTATGTGTATGTGACTATGTGTATGTCTATGTGTATGTTTATGTGTATGTGACTATGTGTACATCTATGTCTATGTGTATTTCTATGTCTATGTCTATGTCTATGTGTATGTCTTTGTATGTGTATGTGACTATGTGTATGTGTATGTGTATGTCTATGTTTATGTGTATGTGACTATGTGTATGTGTATGTCTATGTGTATGTGACTATGTGTATGTGACTATGTGTATGTGTATGTCTATTTCTATGTCTATGTCTATGTCTATGTCTATGTCTATGTGACTATGTGTATGTGACTATGTGTATGTGTATGTCTATTTCTATGTCTATGTCTATGTCTATGTCTATGTCTATGTGACTATGTGTATGTTTATGTGTATATGACTATGTGTATTTGTATGTCTTTGTGTATGTGACTATGTGTATGTTTATGTGTATGTGACTATGTCTATGTCTATGTGTATGTTTATGTGTATGTGTCTATGCCTATGTCTATGTCTATGTCTCTGTCTATGTGACTATGTGTATGTTTATGTGTATGTGACTCTTTCTATGTCTATGTCTATGTCTATGTCTATGTCTATGTGTCTATGTCTATGTCTATGTCTATGTCTATGTCTATGTGACTATGTGTATGTGACTATGTGTATGTCTATGTCTTTGTGTATGTGACTATGTGTATGTTTATGTGTATGTCTATGTCTATGT
Source organism: Sequoiadendron giganteum (assembly GCA_007115665.2). Lineage (NCBI taxonomy): Eukaryota > Viridiplantae > Streptophyta > Pinopsida > Cupressales > Cupressaceae > Sequoiadendron > Sequoiadendron giganteum. The sequence goes on along the minus strand of CM021103.1, from coordinate 547,887,519 downwards.
CATTGCTATTTACACCTCTGTCAAACCTCCACCATATGCAATACTTGCAATGGAACACTTCAAGAACTCCATTGAATTGCAAGTCAATGTCCTTTTAGTATCCATTCCGTTTTTCCTCTTTAGTGCAACTATTGTTCTCCCATCTATGTTTTTTTAACATTCTTATTATTCAAATTGATAGGAAGAATGAACATCATTTATACATGATTGAAGTATATGTTATCCATTGAATTAGACTCATCCTTATTCAATTTGTTCTTCTTGATAGCTCTTACTCTTACAAGTATAACATTTTTGTTTCAGTTTGTATCATTCAATTATTTCTAAGAGTATGATTTCTTGATGTCATACTATAACATGCAATTTTTTTTTCCTTGCAAACTTTCCCTTCATCATCTCAGGATATAAGATTTACAATTGTGGACTTATGGTGAAATAAGTCTAATCTGCCTAAGATATACCAAACTACTATTCATGATGGCATTAATGGTTTCTCTGTTCATCAGTTACACTCAATCTTACATGTATGATTTTTTTCTTACAATTTTTATCAATATTTGATATGTAAATGCATATGTATGTGCATACATATACATATGCAATTGTATATACATATATGCATATGCAAACAAAAAATGAAGTTGTTTTAGATGTAGAGTGGAGCGAATGGATGGAACATGCATAATTTGAAACAACAACACCATTACACTCTCCCTTAAGCTATGCATTGTACCTTGCATTCGTTACACTCTCCATCCAAAATGCATTTCATATGCATATATACATTTACATATACATATGCATATATGTATATGTGTATATATACAACCTAATTGGATGTACACTTTGTTTGTTGTTCAATTAAAGTGACTGTAAATATTGGCCCCTCTCCCTTATAGCTAACTATGATGATGGTTGACTCCTACTTATGCTATAACCATTTCTCATATAGATACTGAAATATAATTTCATACAACATTATCAAATGTATATATAACTTCGAACAATGCTATGGTATAGATGGATGGTTAGTTTGTTCATCCATTAGAATCAATCTTACATGTCTCAATTTTCTATTACACTTTGTATCATTGTTTGATTTGTTTCAATTATAATTAGGGATGTGATAGTATAACATGAATAGGACCACAAAGCCCCAATAAACCATAAGGGCCACTAGAGATTCATTAAAGAAGGATATGATCCCATAGCATATAGGTCTCAATTCTCATATGTGATAGAAATAAAAGCTATGAAGAGGATCCTATCTATAGATTTTTTCCTTAGAATATTATTTCTACGTTGTCCTTTTAGTATCCATTCCATTTTTCCTCTTTAGTGCAACTATTGTTCTCCCATTTATGTTTGTTTAACATTCTTATAATTCAAATTGATAGCAAGAATGACCATCATTTATACATGATCGAAGTATATTTTATCCATTGAATCAGACTCATCCTTATTCATGCCTTGGGTATCCCAATTTAGATTAAACATTATAACATGTGTTAATGATAGTTTCATCCAATCTCTTATTCTCACCTAAAATTCATTATCACAATCAACCAACTAATCCTCTACCTCAGGTACATAGTGAAAACAATATCCTAACTACAAAAAATAAGAAACTATTTGATGTCAAAGGGGAAGCAAAACTCAAATAATTGTCTAGCTTATATTACATCATATCTCTTTTCAATATGTTTTGCATTATCATTCACTCTGCTTATTGTAATCTCACAGGTTATGCATTATCATTCACTCTCCTTATTTTCTCATAGGTTTTGCATTATCATTGATTCTGATTTTGGGTAATGCTCCATCAATTTTATATCTGATTTATGTTTGATGTGATCAAGCCTATCTATGGATGAAATTAACCTTATGTTGTGGAGGACCAGCATATAGGTGTGGGCCCCAACGAGCGCATGTCCTATAGCACATTAGGCCCCCCACTTATGTATTAGGGGAGAGGAGCCGATACGTATGCACCCAAAATCACACTGTCCACATGGTAGGCCATGTGGACCAATAACATTTAAATGAAAAAAAAACTCATATCCTTCAATAAGTCTGTAATGCAAATGTTTCTATCTTTTCTTAGGTGCCATTGGTTATTTTGGGGGTGTTATCTTTTGCATCGATTATTTTCCATCATATTAGTCATCCAATTATTGTACCTTAATTTTGTGTCTTGGAAATATATGGGGGCTGTTCTATTTTTTTAGGTTCTGCTTCAATAACATAGACATAGACATATACATAGACAGATAGATAGACATATACATACACATATACATAGACATATGGATATGTATATTAGATATAAAATGCACACATAATTGTAATTATTTTGAAACAAAACAATTACATGCTGGCAGCCAAACATGATGAAGTGTATCCAACTTGTATATGCTTAAGGTCTTTGCATCTTACTTATATATATATATATGCATATGTATAGACATATTCATATACATATACATATGTTTATGTTTATGTATATGTTTATAGATTACCATAGCTTTGTATTTGAATCTGTATATGTTTATGTCTATGTATGTGTGTATGTAAATCTATGTATATGTGTAAATAAATCTATGAATATGTGTATGTTTATGTCTATGTATATGTGTATGTAAATCTGTATGGATATGTAAATATGTATACGCGTATGTCTATGTCTATGTGTATGTGTATGTGTATGTGTATGTGTATGTATATGTGTATGTCTATGACTATGTGTATGTCTATGTGTATGTGTATGTGTATGGATATGTGTATGTCTATGACTATGTGTATGTCTATGTGTATGTATATGTATATGTCTATGTTTATGTGTATGTGTATGTGTATGTCTATATTTATGTCTATATATAAATATGTATTTGTATATGTAAATGTGTATGTGTGAATGTGTATGTCTATATGTAAATGTGTGTGTGTATAGATGTGTGAAGAGGTCTTAAGTGGACAACCTTGCCACGTCTACTTCTCTCAGTCAGCCACCCTAACAATCCACTGCGTCACATTTATCACTCGCTGCCTCTTCCTATACTTCTCTACAGTCATGTTTAATTCACTTATGTGTATGTGTATGTGTATGTGTATGTGTATGTATATGTCTATATTCATAAATTCAGACCTGCAACAATTGTATCTTTTATATGTGCCATTTATTAATTTGGGGTGTCAACTTTATATGGTGTGCACCTATACACCGGTCCTCCACAACGTAAAAAAAATTCATTCATAGATAGGCTTGATCACATCAAACATATCTCAGATATAAAATGCACACAAGTTAGCATTAATTTAAACAAGGTGCCAAGTCAACAACTTTGAAACCCATCCGACCCATCTTTGACTGACTGGCAAACCCATTACAAGATTGTTTCCCATCGTAGCATAACCAAACCAACACGCAAATGCATTCACCTGTCCCATCTACCATGAGATCTACAACATGTATCAGCTTCAATCTGTCCCATCTTGCCAAGTAGGGTGCGCACGTAGTGGAGCCAAATGCAAATATCCCACCTGCATCCATTTAACACTCCTATAAGGCCGCCATTATTCAAAATAAAAACATGGAAACAATTTCAAAGAATCCACCAAACCAATCAAGTCAAGAATTAAAGGCTGAAATCAATCAAATCTCCAATTCATACGAAACAAAACTCAAATTCAAAAGAGGACAACAATTTATTTCACCACACCAAACAACCATCAATCAAATTCAAATAATTCCCAATTCAAATAGCCATGAAAACCTTCAAGTATTCACATGTATTACCATAGATCAATATTGAGGACTAAAGCTTTCTTACAACATGTATTTAGGGGACCTGGTTTTCCCAAGGCCTTTCATTCTTGCCTATGTAGCACTTCACATAGATTACCATAGCTTTGTATTTGAATGACTTAGGGGACTTGGTTTTTTGAAGGCTTGTCATGGTTCCCTATGCAACACTTCACAATATGAATGGAGTTGTGGACCCATGCAGCATAGGTTGCCATCAAACGAGCATTCATAAAATCAAGTCTCACTAAAACATGTCTCTATTGCTTAGTTGATTGAATTGATGAAGCATAACCTATATGTATATTTGTATGTCTATGTTTTATGTATATACATGTGTGGCCTATGTAGCACTTCACATAGATTACCATAGCTTTGTATTTGAATGACTTAGGGGACTTGGTTTTTTGAAGGCTTGTCATGGTTCCCTATGCAACACTTCACAATTCAAATGGAGTTGTGGACCCGTGCAGCATAGGTTTCCATCAAACGAGCGTTCACAAAATCAAGTCTCCCTAAAACATGTCTCTATTGCTTAGTTGATTGAAATGATGAAGCATAACCTATATGTATATTTGTATGTCTATGTTTTATGTATATACATGTGTGGCCTATGTAGCACTTCACACAGGTGTCCATAGCTTTGTATTTGAATGACTTAGGGGACTTGGTTTTGTGAAGGCTTCTCATGGTTAGCTATGCAACACTTCACAATTCAAATGGAGTTGTGGACCTATGCAGCATAGGTTGCCATCACCTATGAAAAATTTAACACCCCCAAATTCATCAATGGCACCTGGAAAAGATAGAATAGTTGCACGACTTAATTATGTACAAATATGTATATGTGTATACATATGCATATGTATATAGATATGTATATGTATGCATATACATATGTATATGTATGTGTATGTATGCATATATATACATATACAATATATGTATGTGGATGTATGCATATATATATGTACATATGTATATAGAACCCATTCGTTGCTTGCATGGCAGAAGTGGAGCTGTTGGTGACATTTTGTAATTGGTGTCTACCCATCTCCATATCGGCTTCTACCCAAAAAGGATATGGTCTTCGAGCATTGCAGGTTGTCGTGAGACAGTGAAGGTTGCAGACAACGAAACGAGCAGGTACCGGTGAGCAAGTGAAGACAAAATGTTTACTCGGGAAAATGAAAGGCTGGTTGAATGGCGAGAAGAGTGAGGCGCTGGGAGCATTCAATGCAGTTCATTTCAGAATAAATGCATATTTATGTAGATATGTATTTGCATATGCATATGTATATGTATATAGATATGTATATGCATATACATATACATATATCTATATACATATACATATGTATATGCATAGTATATGCATATGTATATGCATATACATATGCATATGTATATGTATAGGTTGGTTGGAATAAAATTGTGGGGTGGCGTGGAGCTTAGGAGAGGTGACAGCATTTATTTCAGACAGTGGATAGGAATAGGAAGTGGCAGCGAGTGATAAATGCTCAGTAGTGGATTGTTATGGTGGCAGACTGGGAGGAGTTGGCGTGGCAAGGCAATCACCTTCGGACGTCGAGCCACACAAGTAGTGGCACCCGAGGTGCATCTGTATTGGTCAACCAGTCTTTTTTCTATTTTTTTCGACGCGTGGACAAAGTTGGACCTTCCACGTGGCAAAATATTTGGAAAAAGGAATAGAAAATGACAAAATGTCAATGAAGAAGCAAACATTTGAAATAGAAACAATGACACATTACAAATTACATAGAACACACATTGCAATATGATCCTAATACATTGCAAATCAAAACAAAAATGACGCATTTGTAATTCTCATATATTTAAAAATGTCAACGAAGAAGCATACATTGCAAATTACATACAACACTTTTTCGAATCTGATCAGATTACTTCACAAAATAAAACAATAACGGTCAATCTGTACTTATCAAAAAATTACAGCTGTCCACAATTTCGGTGCATTTGTAAATATCAATACTTCTAAAGTCTATGAAACTAGCATTTGTAATCTAGCTGCTGCTGTTGTGAAAAGGATCTTGGCTGGTTGGGGTGTCAATTGCCATGTTCTCGTCCCCTTCCAGTTGACGGGGATTGTTGCATACATGAGTGGGACTTGGAGTGGTAAATTGGGTGCAAGTGACATGTGTTGGGGGTGGTGGTGAAGACATTTGTACATCCCGAGTGCCAAATTGATATGGATATTGACTGCCCCTAAAGTCAGATTGGGAGAGGCTTGAATAATTCATTGTGGTGGAGAACTGAGGGATATTAATGTTGAGAATATCACAGAAGACTCCATTACTTTGAGACAACGGATTAGAAGTGTTCCTTAACCGCCTCTCTCTCTGTAAATCCCTTTGTGCCTCCTCAATCTCTTTTTCCTTTTGGTCATGTTCCTTGTGAAGCCTCTCTTGCTCCATTTTTGCATCTCTATCCTTTTTTTGTTGTAATTTTTGATGCTCTTTTTCTTTTCGTAGTATGTCCTTCTCAATTCTGGCATTCTCCTTCAACTCCGCTACCACAATTCTTGCTTTCCTTTTCTTTGCATTCTATTGTCTCTTTCTTGCTTTTATCTCCTCCACCTCTTTCTTCCTTTGCTCTTGCTCCATTAACAGCCTCATGTAGTCATTTGTTGTCAACAATTGAGACTGTCTACTGATCCGAATTGCACCTGCTTTGGATTTCATTTGACGGATAGTGTGCACAGGCAACTTGAGGAACTCGCTAATGTGCGGAATTGTTTATGTTTCTTGTGTCCCATCTGACTGTGTGCCAATGACTTCCTCGACTACTTGTGAGCCCTGTGGTACATCTGAATTGCAAGAAGGAGCATAGTAATGGACAACTTGAGAAAGGTCAATTTCTGGTGGTGGTGATGGAAAAGTATAGGTATCTTCTTGTTCTGGGACTTCCAAATGAATCCCCAAGTTCATTGCTTCCTCAACCAACTAGGATGGTTGGCTTCATTGTGATGGAAGATATAAACTTTTGCTGAATTGATCAATGGTCCTGTCCACCATGGGAGGGGTGTGTTCATTAACCACCACTTGTGCAATTGATTCAGTAGGACATGTATGAGGTGAGTGATGTGTTTCTGTTGCAGGCTGCATGTGTCCATCTGGAAGAGTGGACTGCAATACTGTGACATCATCACTTGACACACCAAGTCTAGAAAGGCTGAGAATGTTTTCAACTACGTCAGCATCCTCGCTGACCACAAATGTCTCACTTGGATGCATGTCATTGACAAGTGCATTGGGATTCAGTGGCCATTTACTAGTCCTTCTAAACCCAGCCTTGATGTTGTCAACTGTCAAAGCTCTTTTCATTGCTTTGCTGCCTAACATTGCAAGTTCTCTCCTCCTCACTTCAATGTTTGGAAACCTTGACAAAAATTCTACATGTTCTGATTTGAAGTAAGCTTTGAAAGGTGCAAACACACTCACATCCAACGGTTGTAGCTTATGTGATGTGTGTGATGGAAATGTTAACAAATCTATACCGATATCTCTTGCTTCCTGGATGGTTTCGAGCGCTACGTGGCTTCCATGGCCATCAAAGATCAGCAAGACCCTATTTGTGGGTGAGACACCGCTTGGAATCGAGGTTTTGAAGTGGGTCAACCAATCTATGAACAAGTCTTTGGTCATCCATGCATGTGGTTGTGCTGCCATGCAAGCACTTGGTTCACAATCTATGATGTAATTATCTATGTTCGCACTCCCCTTGAACAAGTAGAATCCTGGAATGCTCTGCCTGATAGCATTGACACAACATAGAATGGCTATCCATTCACGGCTCTTTGGGATAATGTAAGACACATTCCTGCTACCTTTTCTTGCGAGCACCTTCATGGACCCATTTTTGCCTGCTTGGATGCTAGTTTCATCGCAATTCCATATGCGATTAGGACCATATGGCATGGATTTCTATGTTGCAGACAATGTTTTGTAGAATGCATCTACAACATCAGGTCTAAGATTGAATGCCCTATCTTTGTCTAGGCCTTCAGCAGTTTGTAATGCGAGTTGAGGATGTCTGTGCTTGAAGCCTGTCCACCAAGACTTCCCTGGGAAGCCATTGGTGAAAGGGTTTGGCCTATTTTGACATATTTGAGCAACCTCAGACTTAAGATTGACTATCTCAAGACCATGACCAATATTAGCCATTTGCTCGCACCATTCCACAATGCGATTTTCTTCCTCTTCTGTGAGGACTGTTGGCGGACCTTTCTTGGAAGTTGTTGTTAGACCCCCTAGCCATTTGGACAGTGTGGCTGTTGGGATTGACCACTTTTTGGAAGCCCCCCTTACCGACATGTCATTGTCTTCAACGTCATAGAGTGCCCTTTTCATGTCATCCTCAGACCACAGCTTCTTTATTTGTTTTACCTTCTGCGATATTTGAGGTGTAGTAACCTCAATCTGTGGTATTTGACGAGTAGAAACCTCATCTACTTGTGCAACATGATCTATTTCAGGGGGGAATCTGCATCCTCGTTTCTCAGCAGGCAACCTTGTCATGGCTCTTTTCTTTTTTTTGTTCCTAGTATGGGTCACCACTGCATTGCCCTTGGCCATCTACACAGAATAATTAGAATCAAAACAGTGATGCTTGAATAGAAAAACAATCACTTTGTAATGCAGAACATATGAGAATATGATAAGCAGAGTCAATGATAATGCATAACCTATGAAACATAAATGGTAAACTATGAAATACATCTATGTGTATGTATGAAGAGAGTGTAAACTATGAAATACATCTATGTACCTATGATGCCTGAACAGAAGAATAATTAGTTTATGATGTAGAACATATGAGAATATGATAACCAGAGTAAATGATAATAGAAAACCTAGGAAAGATAAATGGTTAGCTATACAAAAATGCTTTAACAATTATCTTTATATGTATGAAGAGAGTGATGCTTGAACAGAAGATTACTTAGTTTGTGTATGTGTTATATTTTTAGTTTCTTGCATTTCAATTGAGATTATCTTCTGTAACAGGAGTTTGTTATCTTGAGTTATCTATTCTGGAGTGAGTGACATAAGGAAATAGAGAAGTAAGAAGCACAAAATTACAAGCTATACAAGGGAGTTAGAGTTTAAGAAAATCTCATAACCTTTTAAGCATTTACAACATTAACATTCTCATGCACAAGAAAGTGAAAACCACACTCATGTTTGAACAATAGAAACTTTAGAGACTGATAATGCAGAAGATATGAGAATAAGATATCTAGAGTGAATGATAATGTAGAACTGAAAGAAGAATAAGATAAGCAGAGTGAATGATAATGCAGAACCTGTGAGATTATGCTAAACAGAGTCAATGATAATGCAGAACCTATGAGAATAATATAACTAGAGTGAATGATAATGCAGAACCTATGAGAATAAGATAATCCGAGTGAATGATAATGCAGGACCATTGAAACAGAAATGGTAAACCATGACCAATATGTAACATATAAACGATAATGCAGAACCTATGAGACTACGATGTGAGACTATGATAAGCAGAGTGAATGATAATGCAGAACTTATGAGACTATGATGTGAGACTATGATAAGCAGAGTGAATGATAATGCAAAACCTATCAAATAGAAATGTTAAACTATGAGTGTAATATTTGCAATATAAACCCTACTGAATCAAAAAGGCTAAACTATGACTGTAACATTTTCAATATAAACCCTAGGGAAATAGAGATCGTAAACTATGACTATAATATTTGCAATATAAACCCTATGGAAAGCCTTAAATGGTAAACCATGACTGTAATATATGCATTATAAACCCTATGGAACACATATGCTAACCTCTGATTGCAATATTTGCAATATAAACCCTATCGATACATAAAGAAACATCTAATATGACTGTAATGGGTGTAATGAAGATCACTATGGATGTTGTTAATGGCTATAATGAAGAAAAACTGTGAAAAGGAAAACTTGGTACAATATGGATGCTGGTGCAATGGAATCTGAGTTGTTGCCTCCCCTTGATGTTAACTCATTCAATTTTGTGCTTGTCCCTCCTCTTTTTCTTATGTCGCTCACTGCAGAATAACTAAATACTTGTTGGTCTTCATGGCTATTTGAATTTGATTGATGGTTGTTTGGTGTGGTGAAATAAATTGTTGTCCTCTTTTGAATTTGAGTTTTGTTTCATATGAATTGGATATTTGATTGATTTTAGCCTTTAATTCTTGACTTGATTGGTTTGGTGGATTCTTTGAAATTGTTTCCATGTTTTTATTTTGAATAATGGCGGCCTTACAGGAGTGTTAAATGGATGCAGGTGGGATATTTGCATTTGGCTCCATTACGTGCGCACCCTACTTGGCAAGATGGGACAGATTGAAGCTGATACATGTTGTAGATCTCATGGTAGATGGGACAGGTGAATGCATTTGCGTTTTGGTTTCGTTATGCTACGATGGGAAACAATCTTGTAATGGGTTCACTAGTCAGTCAAAGATGGGTTAGATGGGTTTCAAAGTTGTTGACTTGGCACCTTGTTTATTTTCTGTAGTTGTGACTAATGTGAACATGACACCTGCATTAGTGCGAAAGTTGGGTTTAATAGTTTACGGGTAAGGGTGCATATATTAATGTTTGGGTTGTTTTAATTCCATGTCGGAATGGTACTTGTTCAATGTCAGATACAAGTTGGGTACATGTTTGGCTGCCACCATGTACTTGTTAAGTTTTTAAATTAATGCTAACTTGTGTGCATTTCATATCTGATTTATGTTTGATGTGATCAAGCCTATCTCTGGATGAAATTAAGCTTATGTTGTGGAGGACCAGCATATAGGTGTGGGCCCCAATGAGCACATGTCCCATCGCACGTTCGGGCTCCCGCCTACGTATTGGCTCCTCTCCCCTAATACATTTCAAAAGCAAAAACATGAAAAAAAATGCTTTCCGCACAACATGAATACCTAAATGCACTCCATATGTTTAATCAACTTTTGGTGCATTCATACACATGGCTTTTGAAGGCAAAGATACAAAAAAATCAATGGCCAGCTAAAAATGTGAAGAAAATTCATTCATCTTGTGGGTAGATGAGGATGTAGCAAATTCAGACTTCTTTAAGCAAAGTGTCTAGAAATTCATGAAGCATTAGATGAATTCCCTCCTGGAATCTCAACAAAATACCATAAAACAAAAGTAACATTCAAATCAGATTTGTAAAAAGATGTTAAAAAAAATTAAAAAAATGAAAATGGATCATTTTAAATCTATTATTTTAAGATATGTCTAGTTCACCAAATATATTAGGGATAAATTTTTAGATTAAAGCAAATAAGCATAATAAATCATTAAACCCCAATTAACAATGAAGAACAATAGCAAGCATGAAACAATATCAACTGATCTTCATGCCTCCCTTGAATAACCTCCATTGGCATTCTCCATCTTTGCTACCAATTGTATAATTGTCCTCAGATTTAGATGCAACTATAACCTATGTCTAAGCCAAGAAGGATGTTGAAGTATTATATGCTCAAGTATTCAAGTTCTTAAGCATGCTGAAAATAATTGTCTTCTAAAATGGCTTGAAACAAAACCTTTTAAACAATTCCAAATTGGCAATGGATGGTCAGGATTAGAAGTTTATAAAAACCTAAGATCAATGGCTAAGATTGAATGTGATAAGAAGCATTAGGGTTGGGACAAGCTTTGAAATTAAGGGCTAAGATTTAATTGAAAGAAATTAAATCAATGGTGGAGAAAAATAGGTAGTTGGAATTATAGAAAGTATTTGATTTATGGAGGAAAGTTGACTTTTGGGTTTAATTCATAAATATGAATAAGATAAGAGGCAATAAATAATTATTTTAATTATTTATTTTTGGAATGAAAAATGAGTTAAATGAATAAGTTTATTTGATTGAAGGAATAAAGGATAATGAACAAATTAGATAATTAATGGTAATTATTTAATTTGCCAAGAATAAGTAATTAAACAAATTGGAAATTTATTAAATTATAGGAGTAAAGATTAATTAGTGATGTATTTAAATAAACAAATATAATTTATTTATTTAAATAATCGTAGTTGAATAATTAATACTTTAATTATGTGAGGGAGAAGCGTGGTCGTCATAGAAAAATATAGTTTGCAAGTTGAGGCCATTTTTATGTGTCTACAAAGATTTTGTGCTATCTTCCTAAATTGTTTTGTATGCAAGTTTCCTCACTTTTGGGGGATGTTCTTGTTGTGTAAATCAAATCTGAACTGAGCTATAACTGAGGTTTTCTTCCTAGTTCTTTCTTGTTTGTATGCTCTTTTGAACTAGGCTTGTAACCTTTTTTTAAGTTAATAAATTTTTTTAGTGGATTTGTCACTTTTATAAAAAAAAAGAAGTGATAATTTTGACATATAAAATATATGATGATGTTGGGGTTGTTTATATAGACTACAAGATTTATTATTTTGTGTCATAACCCCTCAATACCTTGATAATTATTTTGCATGATCCCTAGCCCTGATGTAATTTGGACTAGGGGTGGAACTTCATACTTTAATATGTGAACATATATAAGTGTGTGTGTGTGCATGAGTGTGCATTAAACTATGAACCTTGAACTTACTATTATTAAATGTTCTTATCAATATTATTATGCTACTTTAATTTAATGTATTAGATGTTGGATTTGTTAGAGTAAAGGTTTTAACTTAATTGTGTTGATTAAGTTACCTTTATTCCCTTTTTAAGATTTCACATTACTTTGCATAATGTGACATTTAGTAATTATATTAATTATTAAATGTTTTCCTATTAAGGCTTCTTTTAGGGTTTTTCCTATTAGGGTTTCTTTAGGGTTCGCATGATCTCTTTTTATAAGGATTGATCCCTTTGTATATTTCATATCATTGAATTACCTTTTGTTCTAATAAGATAATTTTCTCCATTTTTCAGAGCATCAAACCCTTGTTTGTTTACTCCATCCATTCTCTTCCTTGTGATAGGTATCCATTTGCATGCAGGTGATCTTAGAGTCTGAAGTTGGATTTCTCAACTTCTACATGGTATCAGAGCTTTCCTACTGCATGCTTGTTCTTGTTTGAACAATTTGGAGCTATTTGGAACTACAAGGTTGGATCAGGCATTCACAGTTTTGGGGTTTGCTTTTTTTGATCTAGGGATTCACCTGCAATTTCAAAGAATTTTGAGTCCAAACGAACCTCACCATTGCATCCACAGCGGTCCAAAACCCCTAAATCGACTGTTCATTTGTCCATTTTGGACAAAGTTGATTTGAGGGGCAAAAAAAATTTAGCAGGTATAGTCGTACGACCGTTCGTCTATGCGCGGATTAGAGAAAAATCATGGTAAAAAAAAAATATTTTTTTCAGCATATTTTCATCCGCATTTTTAAAAAAATAAAATTTTTTCAATATATTTTTTATTTTTTTTTTAAAAAAGGGCAAAAAGCAAAGCCTTTTTAAGGCTTGCTTAGGCCTGTACCTATGCAGGCGGATACCCTACGCAGGGTACTACGTAGGTCCGTACCTATGTAGACCTACACAAGGACTTCCGCCCTCTTCGGTGCGGTGGGGATGGGCCCACGTGCCTCCCCCACCAATATTTTTTTTCAAATTTTTTTTTATTTTGTTTTTTTTATATATGAAAAAAATAAAAAAAAATTATTGTAATAAGCCCAATTGCGTTTTTCGGTGACGGTCGTTTGACCATCAAATTTAAGCACGTATTTTTGCTACGACGGTCGTATGACCGTCAAATTTAATGCAACATTGGCTTTTTTCCCCTTTGGAGTTGTTTTTTTCTAGAGGCTATAACTTGGGCATACGATATCATTTTTTGGCAAATGAGATATCATCAGAAATCTGGTTTTGTCAACTTTCCAGTGGTGTGGGTTTCGTTGCTTCTTTTTTCTGTTAGTGAATTCTACGGCCAGTTGAAGTCAAAGGAGCTACTTTCAGTCCTGAGCTCATATCTTTTGATCTGTTTCTCCATTTTTCGCAATCTTAGTGGTGTTTGAACCATATTTCAGAGCTCTTCAGTTCCATTCATGCCATTTTTCTAGATTTCACTCCAGGTATATTTTATTCAATTTTTTTTTTCACACTTTGGAGAATTACCTAGACATATTTGTTCTTGGAAACTTTTTGTTTGCATGGATGCTTCATTTTTGGCTGTTCTTCATGTATTTCCAGTTTTTTGTCCTTTGTGGGAATTTTGAGCATCATTTGTAAGCTATATTTTATGTAAATGTACTCAGATAAAGTGCCACACTATTGTACATGTATTTTTTGGGGATTTTGCACATAAGGTTGTGTCATATTTTGTACTCGGATTGTTTTATAAAGTGCCATGGGGGGTTGTGTCCCTGCACAACGAAAGTGGATCCATATGATTCCAGCCTCATGCATGTGTACTTTGTTTTGCACACCACTTTTTCAGTTGCAGGTGCTTTCTTGCGCACTTTCAAATGTTGTTTCTTCTTCATCATGCACTACAGGGTGTTACACACCATTTCAGTGGATCTGTCAGGCTCTCCCAGTTCAGAATTATGGGGGGGGTATTAGACTGTTCATGCTAATTCTTCCTTGGTTTTGCCTTGGAAGGAATCTTCCATTCTCTATTGATTAGTGTTTTCAGACTATTGGTACTTGTGCCATCTGTATCTTCATTCCAGGTGTTTTCCTTTGTTTTCCATCTGATTCAAGTAGTGTCGTTTGGGGCACTCATGTAGATTGTTGTTTTTAGACTATTGGTACTTGTTCCATCTATATCTTCATTCCAGGTGTTTGCCTTTATTTTCCATCTGATTCAAGTAGTGTCATTTGGGGCACTCATGCAGATTGTTGTCTTCTTGATCCTGATCATCTTATCTTCAGTGGAGGTTCTTTAGCACCATAGTAGTCATCTTTCGATAGCTGTTTACAGCTTCTTCTGCTTTAGTGATGTTCTTCTTGGCTTTCTGCATCTCTTTTTGGAGTAGAGATTTTTCTCATGATTTTTTCTCTATTTCTCCATTTTACAGAGATTTGGTTGTATTTGGGAACCTGATCTGGCCTAGTTGTCGGGACACATGTTTGCCTTCTTGCATTGTCGTTACCTTTTCTTTCCTGCACTGTTTCTCATCTTAACGGGGGGTGTTAGAGTAAAGGTTTTAACTTAATTGTGTTGATTAAGTTACATTTATTCCCTTCTTAAGATTTCACATTAGTTTGCATAAAGTGACATTTAATAATTATATTAATTATTAAATTTTTTCCTATTAGGGCTTCTTTTAGGGTTTCTCCTATTAGGGTTTCTTTAGGTTTTGCATGATCTCCTTTTATAAGGATTGATCCCTTTGTATATTTCATATCATTGAATTCCCTTTTGTTTTGATAAGATAATTTTCTCCATTTTTTGGAGCATCAAACCCTTGTTTGTTTTCTCCATCCATTCTCTTCCTTGTGACAGGTATCCATTTGCATGCAGGTGATCTTGGAGTCTAAAGTTGGATTTCTCAACTTCTACAGGATTAACACAGACTAATGATTTGGTTATTACATTTGTGGGAGGGTTTTCATTGGATGTAGGTACTAGGGGTGCAAAGTGAGGAAAATTATGTGGTTCTGCAAGATGAGAGAAAGGCAATTGGTATGCCATTCTAGTGTTGACAATGCTTGTTGTTCCATCAACCCAAGGTTCATTCAAACCCAGGGCCTTAGACATATAAAAAACACCATAGTTATTCATTTCTAACTAGGTTGATTCATCAAGATAATCTAAATAGTTTTGGCTAAATTAAGGATCTTGCTTGATATGGTAAGTTCACTAGGAATGTTAATAGTTAACATACTAAAATTAAGTTAAAATAAGAAAATACTTATCTAATTAAAAATAAATAAACTATAAGTATAATGTATGGGCCAAATAAATAAATTACACCACTCAAATAAAATTAGTTCACATTTTTAAAAAACCTTGAAGTTGGTCGCTAGATAAACCAAGATATAGGCAACAAAAGTAATAAATATAATAAACCACCAAGTAAAGAGCTATGAGATATTAAATAAAAATTACTTAAAACCATGAATAATAAAACATTAGTAATTTATATCAAATGCAATGTGGAGGGGCATTGAATAAAGACTATCCATGGAACCATTGAATAAAAGAAGTAAATTTTTCCACCGGCCAAATTTGGAAAAAAGATGATGCGGAAAAAGGAAGGAGATGCTTTTATGGGAGAGGAAGGCAACAAAAGACAACAGTGTAGGGAGGCTATCAGAATCTCAACCAAGGATGAAGAAGGTTGGTGAGAAGAAAATCAGAGGCATTAAGAGGCTTAGCAACCCCTACAACTACCTCAAATAGTAGGAAGAATCTTTGACCAACATGCCATGAAAAACCCCATCCATTCTTCTTTAACTAGGTTGGAAAAATCTCATTTAGCAGTGAAGATTTGGGGGAAAAGAGAAGAAGAAGAAGAAGAAAAATGGCATGGTTGAAGCATGGATGAGTTTTGAAGAGGATTCCAATGTTGAGCAGATAGAGAATTCCATTTTGCTACTCAAGACCTCAAAAAATCAGGTTTAAAATCCTTCTATTCTACAGTATATTTCTATGTTTCAGCCTTTGTTGAATTTTATTTGGGCCTTGGAATCTTGATTTAAAGTTCTTGCAATAATTTCTTTGGAGATATCACCACATGTTCAAGTGTTGGGAGTTTTTTTTCTTTTATAAATTTAAGCTAGTGTAAGGAAAATAATTTAAGAAACTAGGAAATCAGAAAATAAACCTCTACACTAGTTGTAGGATGGAGTGCTTGAATATGGAATCCCTTTTCTCTTATTTTGAACCAAAAAAAAATCTTAGAGAAGATGAGGGCAGGGTATTTTGACTTGAGCAGAGATTTTAGAACCATCAAATCACATAGTTGCTTGAATGTATAAAAAAATAGAGAGGTTCAATAATTTTGACTTATGCAAGTATTTTCTCTTTGAGATGTAATAGTAAGCTTTGGGTTCATTTAATTTGTATTAACGAGTATCAATGGTTGATAAGTTGATAATCTTGTAGTTAGAGGCATAAGGGGAAAGTAGGGTTTGTAAGCATCCATTTAAGACAACATTAAGCCACTCACAAACACTAACATATTTAGTCTCTCCTTCTCAACTACCTTACACAATTTCCATGTTACCCCATTGAAGTGTGTGTATAAAATTAGGGAAACATATAGCTAAGTGCCAAGATTTATGTAATTAATTTGTTGTCATGATAAATACAATAATGTTTCTATTATCATTTCAAGAATAACTAGATTTACTACTCTATTAGCTTCATATGTTGGTTCGATTGTGCATTAATTAACCATACAAGATAGTGAGTTGTTAGTGGGTATTAGTTTTAGTTTTCTTTCCAATAGTGTGTAAGACTTAATAATGGTCAGGTAAAACTTAGATGTTGGACTAATTTTTATTAGTAAGTTAGCTGGTCAAATCTGATATAAATGTGTTAAAATAACTCTTTCAGCCATAGTCTTAATGGTCTAATTTTTATTAGTAATCTAGCTAGTCAAATATGATGCAAATGTGTTAAAATAACTCTTTCAACCATAGTATTAATGGTTTGATTTTGTTTTAGTAAGCTAGCTCATCAAATATGATGCAAATGCATTCAAATAACTCTTTCAGATATAGTCTTAATGGTCTGATTTTTATTAGTAAGATAGCTTGTCAAACATGATGTAAATACGTTAAAATAACTCTTTCAATCATATTCTTAATGGTATTATTTTTATTTAGTAAGCTAGCTAGTCAAATCTAATGCAAATGCATTAAAATATCTCTTTTAGCCTTAGTCTTAATGGTCTAGTTTTTGTTTTAAGTTTGATATAAAAAGAGAGGATTAAGATGACTCCCTTAGTCATTATCTTATTTGATTGATCTTTCCATAGAAATGGTGTGGGTAAAATCTATTACAAATAAAAATAAAATATGTGTGATGGTAACTCTATGTAATAACTGCAAATTTCATAATCTCTATCCAAAAGAGATTGTGGAAAGGTATTTCCCCTTTATAAAGTTTCCCCATATTTGAAGCATCAAATAATATTATTGATAAAATAATTCGGTCATAACCTTAGTCTAAAACTATGATGAAGATGTGATAGAATGTAATCAAAGCTTGGGGAAGGTGAATTGAGCTATCATTGTCCCCAAGTTAAATATCCACTTCATACCTCTCTAGATTGTTGGCTACTAGGACAACCATCTATATGTGGGTTAATTTTCTTATGAATGGGCTAATAGGAGATCATCCTTCTCTAATGGAGTACTTAAAATATTGTAGTATATAATTATAGTCCCTACAAATCCATGTCTTGAAAAAAACTAAATAGAATAGGTAACCACCTCAAGCTATCTAGAGATGTCATTTTACCTTCTCTCCACCATAAGGTGCCTATGAGTAAGATGTTCTCTTCATGAAATATCTAGCCATGCCATGCTTGGTTGCAGCTATGATGGGAGACTATTGATCCTAAGTTGGAACCTATTGAGTTTGAGTTGGGCACCTACTTCTAGTCCAAGCCTAAGCCTAAGCCAAGGAATATTACTACTTGAGATGGATAACAGTCTAGGAGTAGGACTAGGCTTGATATTGACAAAATACTAGGGGAAGTCGTATGCTTGAGATGAACCATAGTCCTAGGGTAGTGCTAAGCTTGAGGTGGATGGAGGTTTAAGGGCAACACTAAGCTTGAGAGGGACAATATTCTAGGGATAGCACTATGCATGAGATGGAAAAGAGTCTAGAAGTAGTACTAGCTAGAGATGGTCATTATTCTAAGGGTATTCCATGCCAATGATGGATACTTGTGTTTGCTTAACTAGTAGATGGACATCAAGAAGGTGAATTCCTTGGAAATCTCAAGTAGGTAGAAGAAACTCCTTGTGTAACCCTATAGCTATTAATAGATCCATAAGCTACCATAGCTAGGTATACCATGGAAAGAGGGTCGCCAAGAAGATAATTTGCACATAGTTTAAGGGATGAATGACACTCTATCTCTCACCACGGGCCACATAATCCACTTGGAGGGGTGGATAGGGTTTGAATCCACTCTAGTTTTGATTATTTTTTACCCAACCATGAACAGAGTAAGCGGGGACACAAAGATAACTTGAACTCAATCATGAAGGTATGTACAATCCAATAGTAGATTCCTTATGGTTTAATGCAGTAAGTTGTACTAGTGGATTATGTAATTGACATGAAATTATAATGAATAAGTTTATCTCCATTATTATTTATATGATTCTAACTTTCTATGTGATCCTTCTTGCATAATGAAGAAAGGAAAAAAAATTATGCAAAAATTCTCCTCTTTGTTGGGGCAGATGTTACATCGGTATCAGAGCCTAAAAATTGACACTAGTACCTAGGTTCTCTCTCTCTTTTGTTGTACTAATATGGTTTTTTGGAACTGAAAACCATGGGTCGAGGGAAGCAAGCAAAGGGGAAGAAGAAAGCCTCAAGAAAACATTCCCAACTAAATAACCTAGAAGGATCCAAGACCACTAATATTGCATGCCTAAAAACCAAAATTGAATCTGAAACCATGTCTAACACATAGCCATTGGTAGAGACTATGAAGTGACTATAAATATAGAAGGGAAAGTAAATGGAAAAACCATATGATATTCATGAACTACAGAATGGATGCCCATGAGAAAACTCAAAAACCAAACCCTTAGCTATTAGGGACTTCTCTTTCGATTGTGGATGCAATGCTCCAATCCTCTCTAAGGAATTAATTGTAAAATAAAACCATGCCCATGCTGATATTTTTGTAATGGTGGAAACCTAAGATGAGGAATAACTCAAAGAGCAGGAGGCACCTAATCTATAATTGGAATTATGTATAAGACAGTGAATTATTACTAAACAAACATCATCTCACTTTTTGTAAAATTTTCTAACTATTAAATTTATATACACTTATTTATCAAAGTATTATGATGAATGAGAATGGAATATTTAATTATGTGAACCTAATGTTGAGTATGAAATTCTCCTTGATTCTAAATATCATATAAGACAAGATTTTAGAAAAAAAAAACGTAAATAACATTCTCTTTTCCATCATAGAACCAAAAAAATTCAATGAAGAGAAGTTTGAGGAGTGGAACAAGCCCTAGCCTCACTGAAATGCTACGTGTAATTTGGGGTGTTTTTTCTCCACCTCATACTATACTTGAAGAGTTACAAGATGAATTAAATTAAATTCATGCAAAAATAGCATCACAAGAGTAGAAAATCGAGGAACTAACGAGGAAAAAGGAGCAATGAAATAGCCACAACACTGGCAAGGGAACTAATCACAATACTAGCATTGGAACTAAAGAGTCAAATAGGGAGCACAATGTGAATATAAGTCAAGAACATGATAGAAGGTCCAAAATTACCACCTATAGTTGCTCTCAATTAGATTCACAATGAGGACTGGGAAAAGACCCACTCATTTGAGAATTAAAGAAATTACAAGCTCCTAAGTTTGATAGAACTAGGGGTGGGGATGCCACTGAAGCATGGCTCCTAGGATTGAACAAGTATTTTGGGTTGATAGAATTAAATTTCAACACTAGGGTTAGGATTTCCATTTATCACTTGGAAGGAGAAGTCTCACTTTGGTGGGAATATTTAATAGTGGAAATCAAAAACTATAATATCAATCAACTAAGTTGGGATAATTTCACCAAGAGATTTCCCAATGAATACCTCTTGCTCATCATAAATACCAAAATATGATTGAATTCCATTCACTGCGCCAAGGGGGAATGTTGATACCCAAGTATAAGTCCAAATTCATGAGCTTACTATGTCATGTACCTTATATGAAGGAAGAAGAGGATTGGGTGAAATTTTTTATCTTGGGATTAAATAAGAATCTTAAACTAGGAAGTGGAGGTAGCATTATTCGCTGAAGAAAAGCATAAGAGCAAGCAGGAATGCAAACACAAGCCATATTCCTCCAACCACTCTGATAATAAACAAAGGGATATTAAAGAAGCTAAAGCTAAAGGAAGGATTCTCAACATACTAATATGGGACAAAATTATAGGGAAAATCATGGGCAAGAAGGTCAAAAGGATAAAGGAGAAAAAAATAAAAAATCATTTAGGCATGAGGCACAAGGTAATTCCAAGAGAAGCAAGGAAGACTGAAAAGGATCGATGAGTGGATTTTGAAATTGCAGAGGCAATCATTATATGAGCGACTATCCAAAGAATCCAAATGAAGCCTCCAAACCCACTTCTATAAGATATGTAGCCATGGATAATCATCAAGCGGATCAACAAGCTCCATTGATATAACTTAAAGGTACACTTCTCAGCCAACCCATTTCTATTCTAGCAGATTTGGGAGCAACATATAGTTTTATTCCCTCCCACACTATTCAAAAATGTAAAATTAATCATAATATTCTTAGTAGAGAGGATATGTAGGTTAATTTTGTGTCGAGTAAGACACTAAAGATCAAATCTTTCCTACGAGGAGCTAAGATTGACCTAGAGATTATAAGGATCAAGGTGGATTTATGGGTCACTCTGTTAGGGTCTTATTATTTAATCCTTATGATAGATTGGTTATGAAAGCACCAAGCCAAGTTGGATTTCCACAACAAGAACATCCAATGTCTAGATGACCAATGGAAGTCAATGGTTCTTCAGGGGATTATAAGACCAGTGATGGTAAGAATGATCTCAGCCATGCAAGTCAAAAGGGCAATGAGAAAGGGAGTAAAATCTATATAGTAAAGGTAGAAGAGGGTAATGATGATCCCACACCTAGCATTTAATACCATCCCATTGTCCAATGGTATTGTGGGGTATGTGCAGGATCATAATGGAAACATCAAGCCCTTAAGTGGCAATAAAATTTAGAAAATCAGAGTTAGGCAACTTGACGTAAAAATTTGAATAAGTTATATATATTATTTCAAAAATATGTAAGAATAGAATCTATAGAAAATTGAATGTAGTTTCTAAAATATTAGGTTTATTTAAAAAATAAATAAATCTATTTGGTTAAAATTTGAAATTTTAATGCAGTAGTACTTAAATTTCAGGGAAAAAATAAGTAGGTGTTTGTCTGACCACCCTAACCACAATAAAATGATAATTATTTTTTATAAGATTTGATATATAAGTAGGAGACTCAAGTTGCAATGTGATGCATATTTTTTGTAATTATTTTCCAAGTAAATAATTAATTATGAAATTTTTATTACAAATTTTGAAAAATATAAAACCTCGTATGTCTAACCAGCTTAACTTGGTCAAAACTTCATGATTTTTTTTTTTAATCCTATAGTATGTGAAGCATAGAGTGTGGCACATGTTTTGGATTCAAAAAATGTGATACCATTTAAAAGCTATAGATGTTTTTCAATCAACCTGTCAATGAGAACTTTAGTTGTAATTCAAATAGAAAATGAATAATAATTATTTATTAAATTAAAAGTAAAGCATAATTATATTGGTGGAAATCTGAGAATATCCTTTAAAAACCCTTTTTGTTTCATCAATTTTGGGTAAAAAAAAAGTTGTCAGCCACATGGGCCCTCATATCACTTAGATATTACCTCTTTTTAACCCATCATGATCTTGCACATACACTATGATGTCTTCCTTGAAGAATTGCTAGGATTACCTCCTAAGTGACAAAAAGACTTCACAATAGATCTAGTTCTAGGGGCCGACCCGTTCTAAAAAGTCCCTATAGAATGAACACTATTGAATTAAAAGATCTTAAGATGTAGTTTCAAGATCTAATGGATAAAGGCTTGATACGACCTACTGTGTCTCCTTTGGGAGCTCAAGTGTTGTTCATTAAGAAGGATGGAACCCTAAGGTTGTGCATGGATTATTGGATGTTGAACAAGGTAACCATTCAAAATAGATATCGCTCACCCAGAATTGATGACTTATTTTAAAAAATGAAGGGATATTCAATATTATCCAAGATATATTTAAGGTCAAGATATCACGAGTTAAGAATAAGGGAAGAATATATTCCAAAGACAACTTTCAGAACTAGGTATGGCCATTGGTGCCTTTTGGCTTAACAAATCCCCCCTCTACTTTCATGAGCCTCATGAACCATGCTTTCCATGACTACTTGGAAAAATTTCTATGAGTTTTTTTGGATGAAATTTGAATCTACTCTAAAAATTTTCAAGATCATGAGGATAATTTAAGAATAGCCTTGCAAACATTGAGAGATCATAAATTATATGGGAAATTGTCCAAATGTTCTTTCTTTCAGCCTAAAGTGAACTATCCTGGGCATATCATATCAACCCAAGGAATTGCAGTAGATCCAACCAAGGTACACACAATTGTAGAACATGGCCTATTCCTAAAAATGTGACCGAAGTATGAAGCTTCATGGGTTTGGTAGGATATTATAGACGGCTTGTAGAGAAATTTTGCAAGATAGCTAACACTATAACCTCCCTTCAATAAAAGGGAAATAAGTTTGAATGGACAAAAAAATGTGACATTGCATTCTAAAAGTTGAAGGAAGCTCTTACCGCCACACCAATTTTGCAAGTGCCTAATCTGGATAAAGAATTTGTAGTTTGGATGGATGCTTCAATGGATGGGCTAGGTGGAGTGCTAATGAAAAATGGGAAAGTGATTTCCTTCAAGTTCAATAAATTTAAGTATCATGAACTCAATTATCCCACCCATGATCTAGTGTTGGCGGAAATCGTGCATGCCTTAAAATAATGGGAGCACTATTTGGTAGGTAGAACCTTCAAGCTAAACACTAATCAAAAAGGACTCTAATATATATTCACCCAACTAGATTTGAATGCACAAAAAATAAGGTGGTTAGAATTTATAAGAAACTATGAGATACATATCTCATTTGTTAAAGGAAAAGAAAACCGTGTTACAAATACCTTAAGTTGAAGGGCTCAACTAACTACAATCTCACAGCTAAAGTTTGAACTTCCAGAAAAGATCAAGAAAATGCACAAACTAGATTCCTTTTATCAACAAACGAGGGTAGAAATACGAGGGATTAATCTAGCTGAGTACCATGTGGTAATTGAAAAAATTATTTGTTATTTGAATCAAATTTTTGTATCAGAAGATATTAGTTTGAGAACAAAAATTCTCACAAAAGGCCATAATGTGCCTTGTCAAGCACATCCTAGGGTAACTAAGATGTATACAAACCTAAAAATCTCATTAATTGTGGTCGAGAATGAAAAGGGAAATAGCTTGCTATGTCACCAAATGTCTTGAATGTCAACAAGTTAAGGCCTAAAACTATCATCCTACATGAACACTTTATCCTCATGATGCTCCATAGCATAAGTGTTTGGTAATTTCCATGGATTTTGTGATAGGATTGCCTAAAAATTGACATTAGCATGATAGTATATTAGTGGTTGTCAATAAACTAACTGTGTCACCAAAAAGTGTATACCTTGGCACTTTTTCACTCATTTTGGCCTTTTTCAGTGGATTTTGGTCTTGATTACCTTAATTTAGCCTTGTAGGCTTGCAAATCAACACTAACTTAATGGTGTTTTACTAAGGTGTTGTGAAGTGTTGTAATAAATTTCCTCACTTTTCTAAGCCCCTTTCAACATAATTTACTTAAATAATACTTTCTTGCACCTTCCTAAGCCTTAAGACAAAGTGTTGTAAAGTGTTGTGTTGCATTTTCACATATATCTAGCCGTATCACCCCTAAATCAACCCTTTTCATATGCTAATTTTTCCTTCTAATACATATTTAGTCTCGACCTAAGTGTGTTTCAGGAGGAAAATACAAAAAACTTTACTAAACATAAATCAATTCCTGACAATCATCAAAATTTTCCTAGGAGGACTAGGTCACCACTTTGGGCGGCCTAGTCCCTCTAAGCATAAATTTAAAATTTAAAATAAGATTCAATGAGAATGTTGCATCTTAAACCCTAGGGTTAGCCTATTAGGTTGTATTTCAGGAAAATTAGGGTTTCACTTGTACAAATGAGGGTTTTCACCTCCATTTTTCCTCCCTCCAAGCTTAGTTTTACTCTCTTGCCTTCACTTTCACTCTCTTGATCTCAATCATTAAGTACTCAAGAAACCAAGAAAGCATACAAGCACTAGGGTTTTCAGACCTCCTCCATTGTAGTTGCTCATTGAAGTTGCATACTATCAACAAAGGTTTGGTAAGGTACTCTATTGTGTTATCATTCATACTTGCTTTCATTTTTGTTTATCTCATTTGGGTTTAATCACCTACAAAGGGGTTTGAATTAGGCATATCCCTATTTCCTAACCCTAAAAATTTATGTTCTTTACATGTGTTTGTAGATCTTTGGATGCAATTTAGGTAAAGGAAAAAGTGTTGCAGGAAGTACAAAATATTCTCCAAAAGTCAACTCCAAATCTCAAGCCCTAGGAAGGATAAACTGACAAGTTGCAAGTCACTTTCGAGACTTCCTATTACAATTTTTTGTAGAAATGGGGAACAAAAACTAGGAACCACAAAACCAAAACCTAATTCCTCAAAAATCCACAAGAGTATTAGGCTACCCTACCCCTATTGGCAACCTTGTCCCTGTGCTAGGCCCAAAAAACGGGTTTTGTGTTTTTGGATACCTATTTCCCCGAAACCTGTTTCGGGAAAGTTTTTGAGTTGGAGGACTAGGTCTCCCCACTTGGTGTAAGTGTCCTTATGTCATTTTTCAACACTTTCCAAGTGCTAATAGGAGAATTGAACTATCACATCATTTCTCCAGGTACACACCTTTTATCCCGCTCTGTCATTAGCTTATTTTTAATTTTAATTATATTTGAATACAGTTAGATTAGTTTCATTTTTCTTTCAGTTCTAGCCACATGTCACACACATTCACAACCATCATCAAATACCTTCCCCCCTTTTTTGAATGAACTTAGCCTTAAACATATTAAACCTAGAGGAAAGAGATTCATTCTCCCACCTAAGTTCTCTTAGGGTGAAAAACCCTAAGAGCCTAGTCAGCGAATCCTCTTTCCCTGGTTCAGATATATATGTTTTTGGAAATTCATTATGGTGAACTCGACCATGGACACTAGCTAGATTTTTGGATTTCTATATTTCATCTTAAGATAGCTTGCATTGCATTAACATATTGCATTGTTTGCAGTATAGGGTTAGTGATAAAGGTGCATTTAGTGAAATTTCATAATAATTTTGCACATTGCATTGCATTTTTAATAAGAAAACATAAAAAAAAATCACTTTTAGTTTCTATTTGTGCCAAAATAT
Source organism: Sequoiadendron giganteum (assembly GCA_007115665.2). Lineage (NCBI taxonomy): Eukaryota > Viridiplantae > Streptophyta > Pinopsida > Cupressales > Cupressaceae > Sequoiadendron > Sequoiadendron giganteum. The sequence continues at coordinate 547,861,363 of CM021103.1, read as the reverse complement.
TAGAAAAGCCATCAAAATTAGTGAAAACTTAAAAAATTTAACAAAATCAACACTATTAGGACAAAGTCACTATATTGGGCGACCTAGTCCTTTGGATCTATTTTCTATCAAATTCTCAGAAATTTTCTAGTATTTTCTACCTTTCAACTTCGTGGTTTTTCCTTCTTATGTTTGATTCCCGAATCTTGGTCCTTTTGGTCCTTCCAATAAAGTTGTGAGAAGAAGTTCAAGGACCCATGACATCTACTAGAAACACCCTCGATGTAGATCTTGGCATCCCTCCAACTTCAACTCCTAGTGTGGCTAATGGTGAATTAGGCTTAGACACAATCCTTAATCACTCCTTGTACCTAGATTATACTACTAGTGATAATACCCTCCCACATGATAAAATATTCCACATTCATGTTGATCGCACTAATTATGAGCATGAAATGAGTTTTGAACCCATTTTAGGGACTGCCATTGAACTCTTGCACCATCTCATTGACCGTGATAATGGCTTAAGTGTGATGAAGAAGATTGCATAAATCTATGAGAAGCATCCACGTAAGCCATCTCCTTCACCCACCCATAGGTCTAGCCATGGAGGACCTTTTAATCTTCCCTCCTCAACCATGGATTCTATCCTAGCTTATACCCCACCTAGTGTAACCACTACTATGCATCCAATTAGTAGTGTGTTACCTCCTCCCCCATCACTAATAGCATCCCTAATTCTCTTTTGGCATCCCACCCTCTCAATTTTTCCACTGTCCCTCCTATCACTATTCCTAACACTTCTTGTTCCACCTCTCTCACCCCCTCAACTCTTTCACTCCCACATAGCACTTATAGTGACCCTTTCATCACCCAACTATTTCACACCATCACTAATATGCAACAACAACTCTCTTCCATTAACCAAAGTCAATCTGGATCTCCCTATCGTTATGTTCGTAGTAACCCATTATCCCTTGACATTCTCTGCACTCCTTTGCCACAAGGCATAGAGATCCCTTAGTTCAAAAATTATGGCGGAAGGGGTGACCCTTCTAACCATGTCAATTCCTATATTGCTCTTTGTAGCAACTTTTATCTTGATGATAGGTTTCTTACCAAATTATCTCCAAGAACTCTTAAGGATGCAACCTTAGATTAGTTCCCTTCCCAACCCAATAAATCCATTAGTTCGTTTAATGAGTTAGTGGATTCTTTCATAAATCGCTTGCAAGTTCACATGGATTTGAATAAAACTCTAGATGACCTCATGAGATGTAAATAGGCTAATATCGAGAAGATCACTAACTTTATCTCTTTCTACCAAGCCCTTTATTTCTTGATTGATGTTGAGATCCCAGACACCCATCAACAAAAGATGTTTACCTATAACCTTGTGACATTCCTTCAAGATAAACTCACCCTCATGAAATTACCCTCCTTCATACACCTATGCAAAGCACTTTGTGATTACCATAACTCTACTAGTAGTCATGACTCACGGTCCACTACTAGTCATGATGAGAAGTTCGATAACTCTTCCCAATCCACTCCCCAGCCTTTCTGTAAACCAAACAAAGGATACCTCCAATTCAACCCCTCATCTTCCAAGCCCCCACTTGTTAATAACCAGGTGGTCATTGTTAAGTCATTTGTTCCCTTTAATTACGAGAATCCCAAGTGTACTTTCACACCCCTTCTTGATACCCTTCACAATACCATGACCCAGCTACTCCAACAACATATAATTTCTTTACCACCAGTCCATACACCTAATCCTAAAAAAACATTATCTCCTTCCTATAATGCCACTGCTTATTGCTATTTTCATCACCAAAACGACCATGATACTGAATAGTGTAAGTTTTTAAATCACCTAGTGTAGGAACTCATTAATTCAGGACGTCTATCCATTGCCAACGTTAATGTTAAGAGAAACACATCAGTGGCATCCCCTAATCAATTTTTATTTTTTTTACCAACCCCATGCCTAATCATAACGTTTCATTTGTCATGTCAAGTGAACCTTCCACACCCGATGCAATGAATGTTGATTCACAAAATTTACATTATGCTTCTCTTCCACTAGTAACCCTTGTCTCACCTATTAACAAAATGGTAGGTGAAACTGGCGTTATCCATCGAAACGGCCCCACTAAAGGACCTCTTGATATATCCTTCTCTACACAAGATATACTATGAAACCTTCCTAATGGCCCTCTCTATATAGTTGGCTACATCTATGATAATCCCACTAATGGGATACTCATAGATTCCATATGTGGCAAGAATGTCATCACCAAAGAGTTTCTTGTATTACATAATCTTGATCAAGATGTCTATAATGAACCTACTATGTGGGTCAAAACACATCATGGTTTTATGTGCCTAATGATTGGATCGATTTCCCTCCCCTTGCAAATAGGTCCCAAAATATTGGATGTTACCTTTTCAAGTATAACTCAGTCAGACCAATTTCAATTGTGCCTTAGCCTTCCATGGCTTCATTCTATGAAAGCAATCCCCTCAATCATTCATAAGTGTGTGAAGTTTCCTGTTGACAATGACATATTTATTGTCCATCATAGCGGTTTTAACTTGTTATCCTCTAAGGGTAAATTTTCCATACATGTATTTTGTCCTTAACCTATGGAGCCCATCACTCCCAGAAAAGACTTCTTTATTACCTAACAAAAATTAAAATCCAAAAATATATTTGATCTTTCTTTGCGTAAAATACCTCCTTGTACCTCAGATTCACCCATCCTTGATGAAGCCATGTTGCCACCTGAATCTGATATGCCTAGCCAACCTACTCCTAAAACCTCCTCCACGTCATCCAAGAGGCCTAGGGATCATGCTAGTAATTTTGTCCTCGCACCTCACACCAAACAAGTTCATAAATCCAAAGATAAAATGGATGAGCCACCCTTAGTGCATCACATTCCTCCTCACAAGAAGGATAAGCAACCCATAGTGGACCAATCCGCTCCTTCACCTATAAACCTTGACCACAAATCCAAAAGGAATAAAGAAGCTCGAGCATGTAGGCATCACTGGCATCATTGGAATTCCTTGGCCCATCAATCTCATGAGGAAGACCTAGCCAAATAGCCCAACCCTCTTGTTCCTGTGGCCATCTCTCTTGATCCTCATCCTCCACCCCCACATCCAAATCCAATATCTCCTCCATCACCACCCATCTTACAAGACACTATCGGAATTTTCATTTTTCCCACCATTTTCATCAACTTAGATGATGACGATGATGAGAATGCCAAGATTGATGAAGAGGTACACCATACCTTAAATTCACTATTTTTCTCTTCTATTAGCATTCATGAGAATTCTCCTAGGACAAGTGTTGATCTTGATACTATTTCGGTAATCGCTTTTGTTCCTCTCACTAGTCACTCTCCCAATTTTTACAATGAGCAAGATTGGGAGGCTGATGAATTTCTTGAAGAGTGATGTGCACTTTCCTAGCTAGTGGCGTTTCCTTTTCTTTTTCTTTTTTGTGTTTGTTTTGTCTGTCATGTATTCCCTATCTTGTTTGATGTGTTGCGACATTATTCTATCTGTATCTCCTTTCTTCTCTATGTCATACATATATTTTTCCTTTCACCTTTTTTTTTTAACTTCCTTTAGGAAGATGACACAAAGAATTGAGACCACGAGGTCTCCTTCATGTTGACTCAAAAAGGAAACCTTATTTTTCCTTATTTTTTCTCCTTTTCCCTTTGTTTTGACCCTTCATTTGGGGATGATGCAAGGCATTGAGACCACAATGTCTCCTTCATGTTGACCCAAATTAACCTCTTTTCCTTTCTCTTTTGCGCTTTTCGCATTTCATTTGGGGATGAGGCAAGGTATTGAGACCACAATGTCTCATTTGTGTTGACCCGAATGAACCTCTTTTTCTTTCCTTTGCATGTCATTCTTTCCTTTCTTTTGAGGATGATGCAAGGCATCAAGACCATACAATCTCCTTCATGTTCACTCAAACATTAAGGATCCTTGTATTTTGTCTCTTTTCTTTTTCTTTCTTTGGTCCTTTTTTGGGATGATGAAAATTGTTGAGGCATCCTATGTCTCCTCCATGTTGACCCAAAATGACTCTTCTTTTTCATTTTTTCTTTGCTCTCTATGTGTCCTTCTTCTCATTCTCTGTGTTTCAGGAGATGATGATAGTTTTGTGCTCTCTAAAATTTTCAGCAATGAACATACTGACCTCAAATACATAGATCCCTAGTATTTTTGGTGTTTTCCATTCTAGGGGCTTCTTTCCCCTTCTCTTTCAGTTGCCTATTTTTTGCATGATGTAGCCTTTCTTGGACACTCATGGCTTGGAAAGCTCTCATGTTCCCTTGGCATGGTGCCTTTCTCTACTTTAAATAAATTTCTCACAAAACAGTGTGTGGAAATCTTTTTAAAATGGAGGCATACATTGGCACTATTCCACTTTACTTTTATTTTCGTGCATTTTTTATTTTTTATTTTCCTTTGCCTATGCTTCCTAATGCAGAATTCTTACTTCACTTGATGTGTTTTCTCACTTTTTGGATGACATTGGGTATAATATCTTTCATGAGCATGACTTATCTCAGCATATTACATTCCTCTTAGTGGACTAATGCAACACATTGCATCCCCTAAGTTGTGAATCTTCTACACTTTGATCGATCCTCTTTTGGAAAAATTACATGTAATGCTCCCTAATTCTAAAAACCTCAAATGAATTAAAAAAGACTCCTTCAAACACTTTCATTTTTTATTTCTTTTGCACCTTTTTAATTTTTCTTTTTTCATGTTGCATCCTTTTTACATTTGTGCATTCATGGCCAGCTTGCATAACACAACTTACATGCCTATAGTTTCATCTTGCACTTGTTCATGGGCTCTAATCATCCAAGGGTTTTCTTGTCTCATGAACTATACCCTTTTTCTTTTGGTGCCTTATCAAAGTTGTGAGGGAGTACAAATTTGCTATGGTTGAGTGGGAAGCCCAACTAGTGGAACGACTTTCCCCATAGCCACCTTTGTGTGTGTGAACTCATACCAACTAGGAGTATGTGTCTCTCACCACCTTTTGGCATTCTCACCCAGTGAACAATAAAAAATTTAGTCGGCCCAGAGTCAATATCCTTTCCTTTTAGAAAAGTAACCTATATTTGATCCACAACTAGCTAGACAAATGGGAGAAGCTTGATAAAAAAAAATCTCCACCCTTTCACATCATTTCTTGTGTGATATTTTGTAATTATGATTAGTCTACCATGGGATCTCGATCCTAGTGGCTTGATCATCCCTCTTGATCATAGTCATCTCACCTTACTAACATAAGTACAATAGATCTCGCTCAATACGCATGATTCTGTTACATTAGTGTGAGTTTGAAGAATGTTCATACTCTCACTAAAGTGGGGGCTAACTGTGTTGCTAAAAAGTGTATACCTTTGCACTTTTTCACTCATTTTGGCCTTTTTCAAGGGATTTTGTCCTTGATTACCTTAATTTAGCCTTGTAAGCATGCAAATCAACACTAACCTAACAGTGTTTTACTAAGGTGTTGTGAATTTTTGTAATACATTTCCTCACTTTTTTAAGACCCTTTCAACATAATTTAGTTAAATAGTACATTCTTGCACCTCCTGAGCCTAAAGATAGAGTGTTGTAAAGTGTTGTGTTGCATTTTCACGTTTATCTACGCTTATCATCCCATAAATCAACCCTTTTCATATCCTAATTTTTCCTTTTAATGCAAATTTTGTCCCGACATAAGTGTGTTTTGGGAGAAAAATATAAAAACCTTTATTAAACATAAATCAATTCCCGACAATCATCAGAATTTGCCTAGGAGGACTAGGTCACCACTTTGGGCAACCTAGTCCCTCTAAGCATTAATTTCAAATTTTAAATAAGATTCAATGAGAATCTTGCCTCTTGAACCCTAGGGTCAGCCTATTAGGTTGTATTTTAGAAAAAATAGGGTTTCACTTGTACAAATAAGGGTTTTCACCTCCATTTTTCCTCTCTCCAAACTCATTTTAACTCTCTTGCCTTCACTTTCACTCGCTTTCTCTCAATCATCAAGTACTCAAGAAACCAAGCAAGCATACAAGCACTAGATTTTTTAGACCTCCTCCATTGAAGTTCCTCATGCAAGTTGTAGACTATCAACAAAGGTTTGGTAAGCTACTCTATTGCACTATCATTCAACCTTACATTCCTTTGTGTTTATCTCATTTGGGTTTAATCACCTACAAAGGGGTTTGACTTAGGCATACCCCTATTAACTAACCCTAACAATTTTTGGTTTTTGAATGTGTTTGTAGATATTTTGATGCAGGTTAGGTAAAGGAAAAAGTGTTGTAGGAAGTAAAAAACATCCTCCACAAGTCAACTCCAAATTTCAAGCCCTAGGAAGGACAAAAAGACAAGTTGCAGGTCACTTTCAAGACTTCTTGCCACAGATTGTTGTAGAAAAGGGGAACAAAAACCGAGACCCACAAAACCAAAACCTAATTCCTCAAAAAGCCACATGAGGACTAGGTTTCCCTTATTTGCGAGCTTGTACCTATGCTAGGCTCGAAAAAGGGTTTTTGTGTTTTTGGACAGCCGTTTCCCTGAAATCTATTTTGGGAAAGTTTTCCAGTTGGAGGACTAGGTTGGACCAATTGGCCCAAGTGTCCTATCATTTTATAGCACTTTCTAGGAGCTTATAGGAGCATTCAAATACCACATCATTTCTCTAGGTAAAAACCTTCTATTCTGCTCTATCATTTTCCAGAAAGGGGTATGTCCAGGATCATGATGGGCCAAAAAGTGGTGATATTTAAGTGATATGATGATCCATGTGGGTGACGACTTTTTTTACCCAAATTTGATGAAACGAAAAGGGGTTTTGAAAGGATATTATCTTCTTTCCACTAATATAAATTATGCTTTACTTTGAATTTAATAATTAATTATTATTTGTTTTCTATTTAAATTACGACTAAAGTCTTGATTGATAGTCTGATTGAAAAACATCTATAGCTTTCAAATGGTATCACATTTTTTGAATCTGAAATATGTGTCACATTCTATGGTTCACAAAATATAGGATTAAAAGAAGAAAAATCAAATTTCATGAAGTTTTGACCAAGTTAAGGTGGTCAGACATACAATTTTTTATATTTTTTAAATTTTGTATTAAAAAACTCATAATTAATTATTTACTTGGAAAAAAATTATAAAAAAATATGCATCACATAGGGACATGAGTCCTCTACTTACATCTAAAATATTATAAAAAAAATATTATCATTTTATTGTGGTTAGGCTGGTTAGAAAAATGCCTACTTCTTATTTTTTCCCTAAAATTTAAGTACTACTACATTGAAATTTCAAATTTTCACCAAATAGATTTTTTTTTTAAAAAATAAACCTTGTAGTTTAGAAACTAAATTCAATTTGATATATATTTTATTCTTACATATTTTTGAAATAATACAAATAACTTATTCAAATTTTTAAGTCAAGTTGTCTAACATTGATTTTTTGAATTTTCATTGCCACTTAAGAGCCTTTTTTTTCCATGATGATCCTGTACATACCCAAAGTACACATTAATGACATATATCTAGTTAGTATGCGTTATCTTAGTTTTAATTTATTTACATTTGCATACATTTAGATTAGTTTCATTTTTCTTTCAGTTCTAGCCACAAATCACACACATTCACAACCATCATCAAACCCCTTCCCCCCCTTTTTTGAATGAACTTAGCCTTCAACGTATTCAACCTAGAGGAAACAAAGTCATTCTCCCACCTAAGTTCTCTTAGGGTAAAAAATCCTAAGAGCCTAGTCAGGGAATCCTCTTTCCCTAGTTCAAAAATATATATGTTTTTGGCGGTTCACTAACCAAGGTAGCACACTTCATACTAGGAAATGTGAAGTATGATGCCCCACTTTTGGCTAAAATATTCATAAAGGAAGTCACTAGGCTACATGGGATACTTGAGGTAATTATTTTGGATAGGGATAAGTTGTTTTCTTCTAGGTTTTGGACCTATCTTATGACCACATTAGGAACCAAACTCAATTTTAGTACGGCTTACCACCCTGAAACAGATGGCCAAACTGAAAGAGTTAAGAAATTTATGGAGGACATGGTTAGAATGTATTCCATGAATCAGCCCACTAAGTGGGAGGAATATTTTATATTAGTATAATTTTCATATAACAATTCATACCATTCTTCCATCCAAATGACACCATTTGAAGTATTGTATGGTAGAAAGTGTAAAACGGCTATAGGTTGGGACAATTTAGAAAATCTAGTAACTAGAGGGCCAAAAATTCTCTAGAAATATTACACTTAGGTCAAAGCTATAAGATAAATATTGTGGGAGGATTCAGATTGACATAAAAGTTATGCAGATACTAAGAAGACACCAAGGGAATTTTTAGTAGGTGACAAGGTGTTCCTACACATCAAACCACAAAAAATCTCAATAAATTTTGGCAAGGTTGCTAAACTACCTCCATGATTCATAGGGCCTTTAAAGATACTTAAGAAGATCACTCATGTAGCTTACCAACTAGCTCTTCCACCATCTCTCTCTTGCATTCACAATGTATTCCATTTTTCCTTGCTTAAGAAATATATTGTTGACCCATCAGATGCAATTGACTAACAGGCTCTATAGGTGGAATACGCCAAAGATATCCACCTCAAAATGCTCACAATCATAGACATGCACAATCCACAATTGCACAAAAAAACTATCCATCAAGTTAAAGTCCTATGAGATTGATATGGGGAACAAGGAGCTACTTAGGAAGATGAAAAATTAATGAAACTAAAATATCCATACTTGTTTAATTAAGCCAAGATGGCTTAATCCTAATGGGGGGAGTATTTCAGAACCCCTCAATACCTTGATAACTATTTTGAATGACCCCTAGCCCTAATGTAGTTTGGATTATAGGTAGAACTTTAGACTTTAATATGTGAACATAAATAAGTGTGTGTGTGTGTGTGTGCATGAGTGTGCGCTAAAACTATGAACCTTGATGTTACTATTATTAAGTGTTCTTATTAATCTTATTACGCTACTTTAATTAAATGTTTTAAATTTTGGATTAACACAGACCAATGATTTGATTGTTGTATTTTTGTGAGGGTTATCGTTGGATGCAGGTACTAGGGGTGCAAAGTGAGGTAGATTATGTGGTTCTATAGGATGAGAGAAAGGTAATTGGTATGCCATTCTAGTATTGACCATGCATGTAGTTTCGTCAGCCTGAGGTTCATTCAAACCCAAAGCCTTAGACATATAATAATCACCATAGTTATTCATTTCTGACTAGGTAGAGTCATCAAGATAATCTAAATAGTTCTAGCTAAATTAAGGATCTTGCTTGATATGGTAAGTTCACTAGGAATGGTAATAGTTAACATACTAAAAATAAATTAAAATAAATAAATATGTATCTAATTTAAAAAACTAAAGTATAAATATAATGTATGGGCCAAATAAATAAATTACACTGCTTAAATAAAATTACTTCACATTTTAAAAAAGCCTTGAATTTTGGTGCCAGATAAACCAAGATATAGGCAACAAAAGTAATAAATAATAAACCATCAAGTAAATATCTATGAGATATTAAATAAAAATGATTTAAAACCATGAATAATAAAACATTAGTCATTTATATCAAATACAATGTGAAGGGGAATTAAATAAAGATACTCCATCAAACCATTAAATAAAAGAAATAAAGTTTATTAGGAAAATATGGAAAAAAAAGAGGACACCAAAAAAGGAAGGAGATGCTTTCACAAGAGAGGAAGGTGGTAGAAGACAACAATGCAGGGAGGCTATCAAAATATTGACCAAGGATGAAGAAGCTTGGTGAGGAGGAGGACATCAGAGGCATTAAGAGGCCTAGCAACCCTGCAACCATAACCAATAGCATGAAGAATCTTTTACCAACATGTCATGAAAAATCTCATCCATTTCTTCTTTAACTGGACTAGAAATGTCTCTTTTGGTAGTGATGATTTGGGGGAAAAGAGAAGAAGAAAAAAAAGGGCATTGTTAAAGTGTGGACAAGTTTTGAAGAGGAGTCTAGTGCTAGGTGGCTAGGGCATTCCATTTTGCTACTCAATACCTCACAAACTCAGGTGTGAAATCCTTCTATTTTTTAGTACCATTCTATCTTTCAACCTTTGTTAAATTTTATTTGGGCTTTGAAATTTGGATTTAAAGTTCTTTTATTATTTTTTTTGTAGAGCTCACCACATGTTCAAGTGATGGGAGTTTTTTTCTTTTATAAATTTAAGCTAGTGTAAGGAAAAAAAATTCAGAAACTAAGAAATCAAAAAATAAACCTCCACACCAATTGTAGGATGGAGTGCTTGATTATGGAATCCCTTCTTTCTGATTTTGAACAAAAAAACTCATATGGAAGATGAGGACATGTTATTTTGACTTGAGAAAATAGTTTATAACCATCAAATCACATAGCTGCTTGACTACATAAAAAATTAGAGAGGGTCAATAATTTGGACTATATGCAGGTATTTTCTCTTTGACCTGTAATAGTTAGGTCCAATTTCATTTCATTTGTATGGACGATTCTTAGTGGTTGATAAGATGATAATCTTGTAGTTAATAAAATTAGGTCATCTCATAAGGAAATATCTAAGAACAATAGTGCCTCAAATTTTTTTAATTCCTTAAACCTGCCTCAAAGACATGTACTACTAGGCCATAAACCGAAAACTAGCACAATTGATTTCCCACATTGACCCTTCTGAGAAAAGCACAAGAAGACTTAACCAAATTCAATACTATGCATAGATTCAAATTACATAATCAAACAACATGGAAGACAAACAAATGAAAACGCAAATTTATGTGGGGAAAACCCTTTTGGGTAAAAAACCCCACACTTCATAAGATCAAATCATTGTATTATTCAACAACAAACAGAGCTACAATACAATCTCAAGCTCATAGCCTTTATAGGAGTTACATCTTGTTTCATCTGGAGACAAACTAGCATCAACCCTATTTTATTTCCCTCTCAAATTTTTTTTACATTTCTCTGATCAACCTCTTAGTCCATTACAAACTTCCCACTATTACAATACTCTCACATAATATACAGAGAAAATTCACATAGAGAGAGAGGTTTCACTATCAAACCACAGAGAGAGAGGAGTCACCTCCTTCATAACAACATTCTCATTCTCCAACCTTTCAACTCTCACCCAGCTTGCCTCTCGACTAGCACAGCCTTGCAGTGTCTTAGGTTCACATTTTCACTTCCTCTCATTCAGCCAAGCCATTGATCAATTCATTTCCTATACAAAACTATTTTTTCAGTTTCCCTACATATCAACAGTCACTCTTTCCAATTATGAATAGATACGTCAAATTTAGCACAACCCACCAATGTACAATGAGCAACTTAGCAGTCTGCAATAGTCAACCTTTGTTCACTTTCATGCCCATCGGCATGAAAAACACTATTGGCAAGAGTTTGGAAAGTCCAAGTAATTGTTCAAGCCTTCTTGATGTCCCTTAAGAACATAAAGACCACAAACTTTTCCAAGAGTGACACCGAACAGATCTATTGGCAAGAACAACACTATTAGTGAAAGACTAGAAAGTCCTTTTGAGTTCATAAGTCACCCTGATGATATTCAACTTGGAACACATTCATTGATGAAATTCACACCGATGAATTTCATCACCAAAACAACATGCTTCAGAAGAATTCCAAAATGTCTCATTGAAGATCCATGTCTCCTTGATGACCCAATTTGGATGACCTTTCCTTGGATCATCAAGAGTCACACCGAAAAAGTACATCGGCATGACCAATGCCATCAAACCAATCCTAAGAACTCATCCCGACAGACCATGTCACACTGATCAATAACCTTCGACTAGACTCACACCAAATAGATCACATCGGCCAGATATCCACTGTCAGTAAGATGTATTCTAAAGTCTTGTGTCAATGCGACCATTTGTTCATTGACAAGACTTACACCAAACAAATCTTTCAACCAAAGTAACACAATCAATTCAACATTGAGAATTCATCTCGATAGACAATCACACACCAACCAAGCACCATCGACCAAAATTATACCAAACATATCACATTAGCCAGAGATCCACTATTGGTAAGATGCATTATGAAGTCTCGTGTCAGCCCGACCATTTGTTCATCAGTAAGACTTACACCGAAAAAACCCATTAGCCAAACTAACATAGTTGGTCTGGCATTCACAAGTCTACCCAAAGACCAATGTCGTCCTGATGTAGTTCACTTTGGAAAGAGTCTTCCTAACAAAAATATTCATCCAAACCACAAGCACTAGAGTGACATTCACAATTCATCTCGATGACCAATGTCACTCCAATCCGATCATCGGCTAGAGTCATATTGAAACTTATCCAGACTACTTCGCATATATTCCTCAGATCGACAAGAGTATCACCGACAAACCTCATTGGCTAGATAACTATTATTGATATGAAGTAAATAACTCGCACCGACAGTTCAAGTTATTCTGATAGTTCTCTTTTGAAGGAACCATTAGATGTCACACCAATCTAAACACTTTAAGCCTTTACGACTAAACAACTCATTTATAGGATATATCACGTGTCTTACTGATTTTCTCTTTTAGGAGGTTCTAGTGATTGAGGCACATGGTTCCAATAATATCCCATGTGAATCATATCTTACTGAACACTCCACAACACCAATATCAAACCATACAAAAGTAAAATGAACATCAAATTTTAAAACCCAAACCAGATCACAACTGTGAAAACATTCTCCAAAAACAAGATAGAACATCAGCCAGAAAAACAACCATAAAATTGTCTACTCCCATCAAACTGATTAGCCCACATGACTGGAAATAGCACCCATAGCTTGTGTTATCCATCCAATCTCTCATACCTATGAGGTATCCACATTAGCAAACTCATGCTAACAACACAACCAACCCATTAACTTCACATAAAAGCTCCATGTACAAACCAGTCAAGAAGAAAAAGCACAACCAAAAACTCCCATTGCATAGGTAATGCAAAATCTGAAATATCCAAGTCATGACAATTCTACCAGTGAAAACACATACAAAGTGTAACCATGTAGTACCAAGGAAACATCCAAAATGATATGCACAACCTGCAACCAACTGTTACAATAATCATTTTTCTTAGTAGTCTTCTAGAGCTCTTCCAAGTTCTTCATACCCAACATGGGAAAGAGATAAATAACCTCCAAGTTACCACTCAAAAAATTGAGTAAAAACAAAAGCTTCGACCAAATCTCAAACCAATGTAAAATGAAATCAAATTTCCAAGAAGACAACCAAGACCAAAGAGAGAAAATTTGCACAATATATACCTGTAGAACATCCTCCTACATACACCTCTAAATTTTAGTTGTGTCATGTATGATATCCTTCACAACCCCAAGAGAAAAGACATAACTATACCCAACCATTCAATCACCAAAATTAAAAATATCAAAAATGTAAGATGTAATCAAATATGGATGTAAGCCTCTCAAATAAGATCAAACTACCTAATTTCCCATCTCAAGAAATCATCCCATAAAGAATATCCTACCAATTCTCATCAATAAATGATATCACATAAAGCCTCAAGGAGACTAAACCATGTTGTCCATCTTCCACTATGAATCCTCCAAAACCACTAAAAAACAATTCAAGATCCATATCATGAAAGAAAGTATAAAACACATTTGAAAGATACAATGGGAAAATAACTCTCAAATATAATTCACTACCGAATAGACCAAGAGTGGGAAAAGAAAATGCTCCTCCAATATATACAAGCCACCATGAATCATCCAAGAGCACTCTCCTAATTGGTCTCTATTGAGCTCATGTCCAACCAAGGTGTAGACATCTCAAAATTTCAACTAAAATCAACACCTTCCTCAAAATAATAGTAGCCTCCCCTTTCTCCATGTATCCATGAACACCTACAACCGATCATCTCATGCTAAACTCAAATATGTATTATTGCACTTAACATCAAGTTCTCAAGCATATGACCAATCTACCCAAAACACAGAGAAAATCTAGACCACTTTCAAAGCTCCAAAAATATGAAATAGGAACTTATCATCACACCATGATCTACACACCCCCCTTAGGATATACCATGCTCCAAGTAATTTTACCATGGTCTCAAGAGAAATGCCTCATGCCAAAACTATAATTTGAAATCAAGAGTATAACATGGCATCAAGAAAAAAACTTCCAAAGCAACATCACCTATCAAGCACCACCACAATCACTACTAAAGCTCTAAATGAACCATGGCATCTGAGCTTTCCAAGCATCATGATGAACCATCTATTTATTTAAAAAACCTCTAGGTATAATCAATAACATGCCCACCTAACAATAATTCCAAGTAGCATCGAGATCTACAAACCACGTAGACCACACCATTACTGTCAAAATATTACATAAAAAATATGCATATCAAGCTCTCCATGACATTGTGATACACATTCTATAGGTCCCCATAGTCGAATATTCAGGTACTCAATTCCATCCTTCCTCTCATCCAAAAGAAACCATACCAATGCACAAGTGATCAAAGACAAGGGCAACTAATAGATCTACACCAACACTAAATCAACCTCATGGATATTGATAGTCCACTGTTAAGTTATCTTACTAAAACCAATGGGTAGTTAATCCACCAATGACATAACTCAAAGATCAATCACAATGAAAGATAAAAGCTATCATCACATTGGAAACAAAAAAATTGTGATCTTAAAGAGAACAACAATGTAGACAACTTGACTCAAACACTAGATCAAAACCAAATCCAATTTGGAAATCATGTCCACAACTTGAGCACCATAGTCTAGGAAATCGACAAGTAGCAGTTACATGTAGAACTGCAACTTTCTCATAAAGCAACACCTTCAATGCTAAGTCAAAACACCCAACACAAGAACAATACTCCATGGTTTAATAACAGCCGAAGCATCTCCATATCATCAGGGAGCCCCTCACACAGACACCTGGTATGAACCATGCTCTGTTGCAACACAACTATAACCATTAACACACACCCCTTGCATCTAGATCATTTGCTACCAACTAGGAGCCTCATACCACATCATCACAATATTATCAACTCCAATTTCTCCATCTTCAATGTCTTTCACACTCCATGTTGTGTCAAAAGAGCAAGGAATTTTACTCACCAAAGGTTCAATATACCAAAAAAATCCTTCAAATTTGTTGAAGCCTGAGAGACTAAGGAATCTTCATAGGAGAAATACCTAGAACTAGCAACTAGAAGAAGGAACTGATACCACTTGTTAACAAAATTGGGTCATGTTATATAGAAATATCTAAGAATAGTAGTGCCTCCAGTGATTTTAATTCCTTCAAATTTCCTCAAAGACACATACTACTATACTATAAAGTAGAAATTAACACTTTTGATTTCCCACATTGACCCTTCTAAGAAAAGCACATGCAGACTTAACTAGATTAAACACTTTGCATAGATTCAAATTACAAAATCAAACAACATGGAAGATAAAAAAAATGAACACATATATTTACATGGGGAAAACCCTTTCAGGTAAAAAACCCCACACTCCAAAAGATTGAGCCATTGTATTATTCAACAACAAATAGAGTTACAATACAATCTCGAGATCATAGCCTTTATAGGAGTTACATCTTATTTCATATGGAGACAAACTAACAACAACCCTGTTCTATTTACCTCTGTCCCCTTTTTTACATTTCTCTGATCAACCTCTCAGTCCATTATAAAATTTGCATTGTTACAAAACTCTCACATAGTATAGAGAGAATATTCACATAGAGAGAGGTTTCATAATCAAACCATAGCGAGAGAGAGGAGTCACCAACTTCATAAAATAATTCTCATTCTCAAACCTATCAACTCTCACCCAACCTCCCTCTTGGAAAACACAACCTTACAACCTCTTAGGTTCACATTCTTCACGTCCTCTCATTCGACCGAGCCATTGATCAGTTCATTTCTTGTACAAAACTATTTGTTTAGCTTCCCTATAGATCAACAGTCATTCTTTCTAGTTATGAACAATTACATCTAATTCAGCATAGTCCACCAATATCCAACGAGAAAATCAATGGTCCTCAATAGTCAACCTTCATTCAATTTCACCTCCATCAGCATGAAAAACACTATCAGCGAGAGTCAAGAAAGTCCAAGTGATTTTCCAGGTCTTCGTGAGGTCCCTTAAGAACTTAAAGACCACAAACTTCACCAAGATTCACACTAAACATGCCTATTAGAAATAACAACACTATCAATGAAAGACTAGAAAGTCCCATTGAGTTCATAATTCACCCCGATGAAATTCAACTCAAAACAAATTCATCAGTGAAAGTCACACTGATGAAGTTCATAAAAAAATAACGTTCTATTGAAGAAGTTCAAAATGTCTCATCAAAGTTCCATGTCTCCCCGATGACCCAAGTTGGACAACCTTTCCTTAGATTGGCAAGAGTCACACTGAGAAAGTACACTGACATGACCAACGTCATCATACCAATCCTGAGAACTCATCTTGATGGACCATGTCACACCGATCAAGCACCTTTGACCAAAATCACATCAACTAGAGATCCATTGTCAATAAGATGCATTCTGAAGTCTTATGTCAGCTTGACCATCTATTCATTGGAAAGACTTACACCAAAAAAATCCACCGGTTAGACTAACACAATTGGTTCAACATTAAGAATTCAACCTGATAGACCATCATACACTGACTAAGCACCATAGACCAAACTCACACTAAATAGATCACATTGGCCAGAGATTCATTTTTGGTAAGATCCATTTTGAAGTCTCATGTCAGCTTGGCCATCTATTCATCAACAAGACTAACATAGTTGGTCTAACATTTGTAGGTCTACCCAAAGACCAATGTCATCCTGATGCAGTTCACTTCGATAGGATTCTACCTAACAGAACTCATTGGCCAAACCACAAGCACTGGAGTGACATTCACAAGTCATACTGATGACCAATGTCACCTCGATCTAGTCATCAACAAGATTTATGGTGAAACTCATCCAAGATACTTCACATGCATTCCTCAGATCGGCAAGAGTCTCACCAACGAACCTCACTGACCAGATAACTATTGTCGATATGAAACATGGAACTCGTGCTAACAGTTCAAGTTACTCCAATATTTCTCTTTGGCAAGATCATTCAGATGTCACACTGATCTGCACACTTCAAGCCTTCAATAATAAACAACTCATCGATAGGATATCTCAGGTGTCTCACTGATTTTCTCTTTTAGGAGATTCAGGTCAATAAGATTGAGGCACATGTTTCCAATAGTAGCTAGAGGCATAAGGGGAAATAAGGGTTTGTAAGCATTCATTTAAGACAACATTAAGCCACTGAGAAAGAGTGACAAATTTAATCTCTCCTTCACAACTACCTTACACAATTTCTATGTTACCCCATTGGGGTGTGAGTAGAAAAATTAGGGAGAACTATAGTTAAGTGGTAAGATTTATGTAGTTATTTTTCTCCCATGATAAATACAATAATGTACCTACCATCCTTTTTGGAATAACTAGATTTACTACTCTATTAGATTCATATGTTGGTTCAACTACACATTAATTAATTGTTGATCATCGAAGGTTGTGCCTCTCCGACAGTCTTATGGGAAATTCAATGAGTGGGGGAAAATATACACCTCACTGAATAACTTTGAGAGTTTTATAGAAACCTGAATCTTCTTTGAGTTTGAGAAAAGGGTGGAAGAAATGTAAACAAAAAAACATTAAAAGTGGTGATGCACCATCACATTTACAACATTTCAAAAGTACAATTTTCCTTCTATGAGTGACATGATAGACACAAAACACCACATCCCTTCATTATTGGCAAGAGAACATACAGTAGAGGCTAGATACAAGCACAAATGCAGTCATTCAATCCACTCGCAGGAAGTGCATATTAAAATCTGACCAAACATAGAGGTTCAAGAATTAATAGAAAATATTCAAAAGCAACATAAACTCTTCCTTCTAATATAGCATATCATGAAGAAACGATAATCCTACAAATAAAATGGAAAAGTCCAATGACATAATCCAATTACTACAGATTATAATTTAATCATATTGTGTCGCCAAAAAGTGTATACCTTGGCACTTTTTCACTCATTTTGGCCTTTTCCATTGGATTTTGGCCTTGTTTACCTTGATTCAGTCTTGTAAGGTTACAATTCATCAATAACCCAATGATGTTCTACTAAGGTGTTGTGAAGTGTTGTAACACATTTCCTCACTTTTCTAAGACCCTTTCAACATAATTTTCCTAAATAATACATTCTTACACCTCCCTAAGCCTTATGACATAGTGTTGTAAAGTGTTGTGATGCATTTTAATAGTTATCTAGGCTTATCACCACTAAATTAACCCTTTTCAATGTTAATTTTGTCCCCTTAATGTACTTTTAGGCCCAATTAAAGTGTGATTCAGGAGGTAAGGCTGATTAACCTCACTAATCACTATTTTATTCCCGACCACCACTTTGATTTTCCCAAGTGGACTAGGTCACCACTTTGGGTGAACTAGTCCTTTTAGGCATAAAATTCAAAATCAAAATGTAAAACTTGTGAGAATTTTCCCCCAAAACCCTAAGGTCAGCCTATCATAAGTAATATTTAGGAAAATTAGGTTTTTTCATGTACAAATAAGGGTTTTCATCCTCATTTTCCCTCCTAACAAGTTCATTGTCACACTCAAAACTTCCCAAGCAAGAAGCCAAGAACAAGGTAGTTCAAGTATTCTCCATTGGAGTTGATTCATGCATGTTGCAGACATCTCCAACAAAGGATTTGGTAAGATTTTGTATTTACTTTATCATTTATTCTTCCATTCCTTTCATTATATTTCATTTATATTTGATTATCAAAATGGGGTTTGACTAAGGCAAAACCCTATTCTCTAACGTTAATCATTGTCTCCTTCTTTGTGTGTGTGTTACAGGTTTTTGTATTTTGTAGGTGGAAGATCATTCAAAAAATTATCCAAGCTCACTAAGGTTGAAGATACCCTAGTTGTAGCTTGGAAGACACTTACAAGATGAAAAAAAAAGTTTGTAGGTCAAACACTTGGGGGAGCAGAAAGTGGAGATCAAGAACCTCTATTTCCACCTTTCGATTTTTTGAAAAGACCAAAGGAACATTCCCACTAGTTGTGGTGACCTAGTCCCAATGTTCATATTTTACAGAGATTTTTGTGGATCTGGGTACCCATTTGGCTGAAATAAGCCTTGAGTTAGTTTCCCAAAATCACCCTGAAAAAGGACTAGGTCACCCAACTTAGCACAAGTGTCCCATCAGACATAAAAATCAGATTTTGCAGAATTTCTTGGACATCTAAAATTTCATTCCGGGCTCTTCTATTTTCCAGGTGCACACCCTTTTATAATTTCTAGTTTACTTTCTATTTTTACACATTTAGGTCATTTAGATAGTTTATATTTAGTTACATATTGCTTTCATTTACATTTCATAGATTAGTTTACTATCATTTTATTTTAGTTTCAGCCATACAATACACACACTTATCACAAACCTTCATCAATCAACCCCTTCCTTTGAATGTAATCACCAAAAAGAATATCAACAAAGTGGAAAAAGTGATATTCCTAAACCAAGTGCTCTTAGGGTGAAAAACCCTAGGAGCCTAGTTTAAAGGGAATCCTCTTTCCCTTGTTAGTATATGTTTTTGGTGGTTCATTTTGGTGAACCTGTCTATCCTACACTTTTTAACTTTTTGATTTTGCATCTAAGGACAAAAAATTTATTACATTAGGAATTTGTATTGTTTGCATCCTAAGGTTTACAAAATATTGCACTAGTAAAAAGTTCACGTTCACTTGCATTTGTGCATATATAATTTCATTAAAAACTTCTAAAATTATTTATTTTCACCTTAGAAATACATCATATAGTCTGAAACACATCCAAAACCACTTACAAAATTCATAATATTTGAAAAAAATCCCTACTAGAACTAGTTCGCCATTTTGGGCGACCTAGTCCCTATTCAAATTTTAAACCACCTATTATAGCCTCTAAAACCTCATTTCTATGCTTCCCAAACCTCCTAGTACCATATACTATAGGTCTGGAAATTTCTAAGAGCATAGCTTTTAGGCTTTTCACTCAAAATCATCATTTTAGAGTAGTCATTTTTGATAGACCTTCATAATTAGATCTGTAAAATGATTAAATTTCTAAAATTATGCTTAACATTCATTACAATACTTTTTACTTTTTCTCATACAATGTATACATTCATAAAAATATGCATAATTTTACTAAAAGTAATTTTATTTCTTTCATATGCATTGTTTATATTCTTCAAACTTAGCATATATTAGATATACATGTTCTATATTTTTACATATACATTGTTCACTTTGCTGAAATATTGCATTACATGGTTACAAATACTTTTTATTTTTTTTCAAACAATGTTAATGTCTTACAAATATAGATATGCTAACCAATCTTCCCCACCCCCTCCCCATGAGAGTTATTTAGTGATAGAGAATACAACCTTGGACGTTCTGAACGATCCTAATAGTTATTCCCCTAATCTCTCTCCTCTTGGTGATGGAGAGATTTTGGTGTTAGAAGAACCAATTAGTGAGAGTTGTGAGAACCCTATTTGTTTCTCTCCTCTTAACTCTCTTAACCACATATCAGCACCACCATAAGGAATCATGACAATACCATTTGTCATTCCCCTAGTATCTCTCCTAGTTGGGAAGATGATACTTTTTCGATAGAAGATACAATTGATGAAAACCATGAGTCTCTTAGTTGTCCCCATTCTCCTAGGCAACCCCTCGTTAAACAAGACAATTCCCTAATTAATCATCCTATTATTTTTGATAGAGTCCTTTTCAAAGAACCCACCTTTGAATGTCAAGAACATTTGGTTGGTAACTCTCCTAAGAACTCTCCTCCTAGGAAGAATATCACAATGCAAGCACATGTGAACCTTGACACCTATCCTTTAAACACCAAACCTTCTCTAGGAGAAGATAATCAAGTGAAATTAGAATCCCCTTCACCACCACATCATGCAAATCAAGACAATATTTTTGAGTTTATGACCACACAAGTGGGATCTCCTTTATTAATTAGTGAGCCTCCTAAGTATCCTCCTACTAGTGAGTTACATAAACAAATTAGATCTATCTTGAAATCCATGATGCACTCCACTCCTACCAATTTTTCATAGCCACTAAGTTGTAACTTAGTGACTCAAACACCTAGGGGATCACCCACCACTCCTAATCCATTTCCTCTTTCTCATCGTAGAGTCCCCAATGTTGGGGACCTTAGAAAGGCTCTTGTTGACATATCTTTATGGGAACTTATTCAAATTTTTATTTCAAGAAATGGTGCACATACATAGGGGGGAGATTGAATCCTACATAAAAACGAAAAAGTATACCATCCCCACCTCATCCCATGCAAGTAACCCAATCTAATATCACATTCTCAATACATGAGTTTCCATCACTTGAGGTTTAAAACAAGAATGATCCCTTGATCATAAAGGTGATCATTAATGAATCTCTAGTTGGGAACACTCTCATAGATAATGGATCATAAATTAATATTTGTTACATGGATCTCCCTCAAAGACTTGGCATGGACACTAATCTCATTCAACTAAATTATGTCCATATTCATGGCTTTGAGAATTTTAATAGGAAACCACTAGGGATGATCACATTACCTATTAAGGTTGGACTTGTAGTGTTTCCTACTCCTATTCATATCATGCAAGGACCCCTTATATACACATGTACCCTAGCTAGACCTTGGATCCATGCTATGAAAGGAGTCCCATCTGCCCTTCACTACTCAATGAAATATAAATACAATAATAAGATATACATAGTTGATGCAGATGCACAAAGTTATGCATCAACTAATCACAACATTTCCAACTCCCCCAATCCTTCCATTTCTAGATCTAAAATTATCCACATTAATGCTAATCCTTCACCTACAAAAAAAAATCTTTAATGATCATTGGGGGTCATTAGATTCTACAACTCCTTCCAATATAAACTCTAAAATCTCACCCTCTTGGTCCAAAGAGTCATATACAAACAATTCATTTTTTGATACTAGTTCTCACAACACTTGGGGTATTACGCCTCCCTCTCAAGGAGAATGTGAAACCTCATGACCTACCCCAAAACCACCTTATGTCTTGTATAATCATATTTTCTCCACATCAACACCATTACCCAATGGTGATGATGGGGGCTATACCTCTCCCATCCCTCATGGAGGAACAATGCATAACACTCAAAAGGATTTGTGTTCTTATACAACAACCAATCCATCTCAAAATAACAAAACCGCTTCATCTAACTTGGAATATTGTTATGATATCAACTACCATCCCCATCCTATACATGCATGCACCCTAACTTATCTTATTATTTCAAGAAATATTTTGGGTTACCTCCCTCCTCTCCCTTTCCTTCAAACAGTAAACTTCAACCATCTCATGGAGCTTGGTGCTCTCCCTCCTATGGGGGCACCTAATTCCTCTCCCTAATGCATACCTTTATCCTTTCGTCTCACCTTTTCCTTGCACTAAGTGGGGGAAGGGGTTTTTTAGTCTTGTCCTCGTATGTAACATGTCATTACATATTTTGACTAGAAATTAACACCTCATGAACATACAAAGGGCAAGCTTGAGATGTGGATGAAATTTATTAGGTTAACTTGCATGTGACATACTATTATTTCCATGACACAACCTCGCTTGGAAACATATCATTTGGCATAGATATTTCCAAGTAGGCTCTCATGTCCCTTTCCTTTCCTTCTTTCCTTTTTCCTTTCTCTACTTTAAAGAAATTTCTCACAAAACGTTGTATAGCAATTCCTTTAAAGTGGGGGCATACTCTAGCGCCATTTATTTTTGAATTTTTCTTTGTCCTTGGTTCCTAGTGCAACCTTGCCACTTAATACAATGATTCTCTCACTTTGTGGATGACATGAGATTTAATTTCTTTCATGAAAGTGACCTATCCTAGCATATTATATTCCTCTTAGTGGCCTCATGCAACACACTGCATCGCCTAAGTTGGGAATTTTGTATCATTTGATTGGTCCTCTCTTGCAGACATTACACATAATGTTCCCTAAGTCAAAGACCTCACATGAACTAAAAAATGCTCCTTTGAACATTCCTTTTTCATTATGCCTTTTTTCATTTTTCATTTTGCACCTTGCATACATGGCCACCTTGTATAACACAACTTGCATGCTTGTGGTGCCATCTTGCACTTGTTCATGGGTTCTACGCATCCAAGGCTTTTCTTTTCTCATGAACCACACCTTTATCTTTTGTGGAACCTTATCAAAGTTATCAAGAGGTATAACTTTGGTAAGGTCGAGCGGGAAGCCCAACTAGTGGAAAAAATTTCCCCATAACCACATTTTTGTGTGTGAGTGCATACCAACTATGTGTATGTATCTCACCACTATTTGGAATTTTGAACCAATGGACAATCAAATGTCTCATCAGCCTAGAATGAGTAAATATTCTCCTTTCAGCAAACAACCTAGATCTAATCCACAACTAGCTAGACAAACGGTCGAAGCTTGATCTGACTCATTTTATCTCTCTTGAATTTTTCACATCATTCCTTGTGTGATATGCTATACTTATGCTTATTTTTCCATGGGTTCTTGATCTTGGGGGCTTGATCATCCCTCTTGATCATAGTCATCTCACCTTACTAGCATGATTATATATTAGATCCTGCTCGACATGCATGATTCAACTACTTTAGTGTGAGTTTGAAGAGCATTCATACTCTTAACTAAAGAGGGGGCTAAATGTGTCACCAAAAAGTGTATACCTTGGAAATTTTTCACTCATTTTGGCCTTTTCCACTAGATTTTGGCCTTGTTTACCTTGATTTAGTCTTGTAAGATTGCAATTCATCAATAACCTAACGGTGTTTTACTAAGGTGTTGTGAAGTATTGCAACTTATTTCTTCACTTTTCTAAGACCCTTTCAACATAATTCACCTAAATAATACATTCTTACACCTCCCTAAGCCTTATGACATAGTGTTGTAAAGTTTTGTGATGAATTTTCATAGTTATCTAGGCTTATCACCCCTAAATTAACCCTTTTCAATGCTAATTTTGTCCCCTTCATGTAATTTTAGGCCCAATTAAAGTGTGTTTCAGGAGGCAAGGCTGATTAAAGTCATTAATTATTATTTTATTCCTAACCACTAATTGGATTTTCCCAAGTGGACTAGGTCGCCACTTTGGGCGACCTAGTCCTTTTAGGCATAAAATTCAAAATTAAAGCAAAAAACTTGCTAGAATTTTCCCCCAAAACCCTAAGGTTCACCTATCATAAGTCATTTTCGGGAAAATTAGGGTTTTTCATGTACAAATAAGTGTTTTCATCCTTATTTTTCCCCCTAACAACTTCACTTTTCCATTTTCACTCGTCTTGATAAACGCTCTCACACTCAAAACTTCTCAAGCAAGCAAGCAAGCACAAGGCACTTCAGGTATTCTCGATTGGAGTTGATTCTTGCATATTGCAGACATCCCCAACAAAGGATTTGGTAAGAGTTTGTATTTTCTTTTTCATTTAGTCTTCCATTCCTTTCATTATATTTCATTTAGATTTGATTATCAAAATAGGCAAACCCCTATTCTCTAACCTTAATCATTGTGTCCTTCTTTGTGTATGTGTTGTAGATTTGGGTATTTTACATGTGCAAGATCATTAAAAAACTTATCCAAGCTCACTAAGGTTGAAAAAACCATAGTTTCATTTTGGAAGGAACTTAGAGGCCGAAAATGAAAGTTTCTAGTCCGAACACTTGGAGGAGCATGAAGTGTAGATCAAGAACCTCCATTCCCACCTTCCAATTTTTCAGAAAAGACAAAAGGGACATTCCTACTAGTTGTGGTGACCTAGTTCCAAAGTGCATATTTTACAGAGATTTCTATGGATGCGGGTACCCAATTGGCTGAAATAAGCCTTGGGTCAGTTTATTGAAATCACCTCGAAAAAAGAACTAGGTCGTCCAACTTGGCACAAGTGTCCCATCCTGTCCGACATAAAAATCAAATTTTGTAAAATTTCTTAGAAATCTACAATCTTCACTCCAACCTCTATTATTTTCTAGGTGCACACCCTTTTATTATTTCTAGTTTACTTTCTATTTTTACACATTTAGGTCATTTAGATAGTTTACATTTAGTTACATATTTATTTCATTTACATTTCATACATTAGTTTACTATTATTTTATTTCAGTTTCAGCCACACAATACACACACTTATCACAAAAAGTCATCAATCAAATCCTTCCTTTGAATGTAATCACCAAAAAGCATATCAACAAAGTGGAAAAAGTGATATTGCTAAACCAAGAGCTTCTAGGGTGAAAAAACCTAGGAGCCTATTTGGGGAATCCTCCCTCCCTTGTTAGTATATGTTTTTGGTGGTTCACATATACAAAAACAACATAAAACTTTGATAATCTAACCATTTAGATTAAGCAATACATAGTTTTCTAGTCTGGATGAAAATATAAAGAAATAAATGTTGACAAAGACCATATCATGCACAGTTTCAAATATTTCTTCAAAATAGCTCGTACTTCAAATATAGATGAACTTTAAAATAAATATCAAATTCCAATCTGATAATAGTTTGATCATATAAAAGACATAACATGCTAGAGTAAAGCAGTGTTTTGTAAAATTCTAAAGAAAATATTTCTACTAACTATGAAAACTAAGAAAACTGCTTCCAACAAGAAAACTTTAGGAACCATTTCTTCATGTTGTTGTTTCCAATTTATAGCCTCCAAGGAGAGAGAAATGTCGACCTCTTTTAGAATTAATGACTGTTAGAAATCCACACATGATAGCTTGGAAATCCAATCCTAGATCTTTTGTTAGGTCGCTGCAATCGTGCTCACCAACTTGCAATTGCCGCATTAATATCATTTAGATATTTCAATAGGATTACCCCTTGTAATTGCTTAGATCCTAGAAAGATAGTCTAACAAAGGTATTTTCGATCAATCAAGTGGATTTGGTGGAACCAAATTACATACCTTTAGTGGAATGAGACAAAATTCATTTCGATAGTCTTTGAATGAAGACTCCCAAGATACAACTCCTCTAATGCGATGAGATGACATGTCATACAAGCAGATAATTTTAGATTCATGAAAAGCAGATTCAAGAAATCATCCTCCAAGCTGACATGTGGTCTAAATCCCAACTTTAAATAAAGTGATTATTGAAGTGTACATAGCCACTGCATGGTGCATTATGTGCTTGACGAAAATATAACAATTTTCAAACGTGGATCCTCTTAAAGATGAAAATAAAGCCAAAAACTAAAAGTAGACTAAGGAAAAATTTTGCTTCACAGTTGTGGCAACTCATGGGGGGAATTCACTTGCAAAGGAATGAACCTAGACCTTTGGCTATTCTTGGATTTTGAGGAAGGAAAAATGAAACATCTCCTAGTTTGCATCAGTCAATCGGGGAAGGCTACAAAAAGGCTTTATACACATGATCTAGCTTGAATAATTCTTTAAGAGAAACAAATCCCCATCTCACTTAAATGGCTCCTAGACGATAGTAAATATGAGAAAGTTGAAGACCTTCATTCTCAATGTCCTCTATTGTTGGTGTTGAGCTCGACCCTGGAAGGTCTATAGAATTTTGAACCTTTCTTTTTACCTCTTCTATAATTTGCTTGATTGATAATACATCTCCATTTTCTGAAAGGAAGGGAGGTAACCTGAAACTATATAAGACCTTGAAATCCTTCTTGATTTCGTCAATCCTCTTATTTAACACTGCGTGGCTATTCTTGGTCCTAGATGCTACCTTATGATAGTGAGAAAATTCACTTGCTTTACTAGAGGTAGCCATCTGATCTATAATACCTACACCTCTTAGGGCCTCATTTGTTTCCACACAGATCTTGGAGATAAATTTATGAGACTCAACCACCCAGGGAGCACTCCTAAAGAGTTTGGTCAGCCAACATGCCAACCATTTCATTTATTTCTCAGGCATCCCTCAAAAATTGTAACGCTATTTTGAAAATGGTGAGCACAATAATGATTCACTCCCAATATATAGATTCCAACCTTCTCTTCATAGGAAGGGTCACAGACCTTTGTGCAGTTGCTAACTCTTCTTGTAGTTAAGCCTCTTTTTCATTCAATCTTTGCTCGAGTTAATCACTTCTCTCAAGAGCCTCTCCTAGTTCAAAAATTAAAATTTTGACCTCTTGATTGCAAGCATGGAAAAGTAGACTCGACTTCCTATTTTTCATCTTTTAGATTTTTGACCTCCTCTTGGACCTTCTATAGATCATCAAAAATCTAATTTGGGGCACTATCTAGCTCCTTTTTCATACTTCCTTTAACAAATTGGTGTTTTGTAATAGATTGGCACTCAACTATAAGTTCACCTCTCGATCTATCTATTTTAGCACATAATTGAAACCTCTCATCTTGAAGTGCTATGAGAGATCTCGTGACTTCCTCCCATAGTTCATTCACCTGCATTATGTGAGACATTTCATCATTTTAGGACCTGAGTTCTAACTGCAACTAACTCACTATTTCTTTTACATTTGCTAGCTTAGCCTCGTGCTTCCCCAACTTTCAATCTAGCTCTCATAATATATGTATATACCTTTTGAGTGGTCTTAGCTAGATATACCTTGTCGCATAGACAAACCTCATTTAAATATAGACCCACTACTTTGATATCATAGTCCTTCATTTGCATCTATCCTTCGGGTTCGGATGTGAGCAGCTTCACGGTAGTGATCCATAGAGAATTTTGTTCTTCATTAAAA
Organism: Sequoiadendron giganteum; assembly: GCA_007115665.2. NCBI lineage: Eukaryota > Viridiplantae > Streptophyta > Pinopsida > Cupressales > Cupressaceae > Sequoiadendron > Sequoiadendron giganteum. The sequence goes on along the minus strand of CM021103.1, from coordinate 547,833,334 downwards.
TATGTTTGAATCTTCTTAGCAAATGGCAACTCAACCTTCTTCTATCTTCTTTTCTTCTTTATATTTTGATGGGTTACCTTAGTTGCATAAAAATTCTTCTAAAGAGTTTGTGGTGATTCAATGCTCTCTATCGCCATATAAGCACTAGGGGGCAGACTGGAAAGAGTAATAGAAGGGGATACTTCAGATGTATGGTCATGTTGGGAGGTGAATGGGAGATTAATCATTGGAAACATCAAAATTCCAAATTGAGATTGGGCACCAGAAGTACCAGGCAGAGTAAAAAGAGAAATGAATGAAACATGTGATTTTTATATGAATATGGACAAGCTTGGGGTAACAGGTAGCATGGATGATTCAAATTTTTCAATGGGGGCCTTAGATAGGGCGATTAAAGATTCAATAGAAACTGAAGTGGATGTTTCTTGCTTGACATGTGGGGTCACATGACCTGGTAAATTAAAAATGGTAGTGGCTCATTCAAAAACCAAAATCTCAGGATCAGTAGGTGAAGGATTATTTTTAATAGGTGGGGTCAAAGGATTGACCAAAGATGTACAAACAAGAAGAAGAGGGGGAGAAAGAACTACCTAAACCATGAATTTTTGAACATTCTAGAGAGTGGACTCTACTTCTTCTTCATTTCCTATAGTTTCATCAAGTATGTCCAAGTCTCAGACTCACCATAACTTGGTTCAAGTTGAACTAGAGCGTCTCGATCCCTTAGTGGATGATACTGTTGAATCTTGACATTCTTGCTTTGTGGCCGATTATCTTGTGGACCATCGGGTTCTTTTCCCTTTCCTTTAGACACTAGAAAAGCATACAACTTATGAGTTCTTTAGTTTAGATCTCTTCCCCCTACCAAACTCTTATGGTCAAGAAGTGTGTCGTGGGAGTCGCTCCTCTATTACCTCATGGCTAGACTTTGGGTTGTTACTGTCGGAATCAGCCTCTCAGTCACAAATATCCTTGAACTATTCATCATATGGGTGAAATTCTCCAACTTATGAGTATGTCCCATTTCTTTTCAAAACCTTTAGAATTCTACCATTTTGCATTCTGACCACCCTTATTGCTTCATCTAGTTTTTTAGGGTTTTTCTTATCAGAACCTCTCTTTGATATCTTTCTTGTGGCATATAGAAACTCAAAAACTTTGGCCTTTTAGTTGGTACGAGGGCTAGTTCAACATTTAATTTTGACTTCTCCCGATTCGGGTTCCTCTTAGATTCCACATATTCTCATGTCATGTGCTTGAAGGGAAGCTACTTTGATAGATTATAGTCCCATGTGTCACATATAAGGACTAAGCCCAGAGCTTCCATCAAATTGGTTAGATCCTTTTGTGTTTTATGCTTCTCCAACACTACTTTACTATTTTTTATGCAAAGAGGAAATGGATATAACTTTGTTTTGTTCCTTCCCCTACCATAGGAATTTTTGGCAAGAGTTGCCTGATGACATGCCTCCAATGCAAAGACCCAATCCATCACAAATATGGGTAGTCAGAGGGGTTCTCCAAAAAAACCATGATACCTAATAAATTTAAAATCTTCCCTAAAGAAATAATCTACCTAGGTCAATGAATATTTAATCCATTGCAAAACCTCAAGGGACAAAAAATTTATTGATCATTGAAATAACTCTTACAACATCGGTCTCAGAAAGAGGTCCACAAACCAATAATAATTTCTTGTTCTTGACAAGATTTAGGTCCATGCAAAAATTGGTTGAACTAACCCCTCTTCATCTAACCTAGAGATAGATAATTTTTTCTCTAGAAACCCAAATTTTTGATGCAGAATTAAGTGAATCAAGAAAGAAGAATACCTGAATTTAGACTCAACTTGCTAATTCTTCAGTTGTAGCAACATATTTGCAGCTATTAGATCGAAAAAATCAAAATTTCTTTTCTCCTACTTGTACTTAAGTATCAGAGCCAAAGCCATTTGGAAAGGATAGACCTCTTCATCATCATCCAAGCTAAAGATATATGTTAGCATGGAAAAAAAATTCCGTGTTATCTAGGAACTTTATAAATGCCAAGGGAAAAAAAAATGACCTCTAGTCAATCTCTCCTCTGTCTCATCATAATAGAAACCCTCTCTTTCATTTTATTCCTCCGAGTAGATCTCCATATCTTCCTCAATAAATGGCTCAGCATGTTGGTTGGGGGGGATGCACAACATCTCTCGTATAGCTAGAGAAAAAATTGTGACCCTGATCTTGTTGCATATTATGGTTCTAGTTTATTCATTAAACCTTTTGGCGCATGCTTCCACTAGCTCTAGGCACAGATGTACGACAAGTAACATGAACTATGACACACCATAATTATAGAGATAAACCATCGGAAGTACCATGATCTTTCAACCTTTGAATTCTCCTTCTTTGATATTTTTAGGGTTTTTGGCCAACCTTGGGTCAAAAACATTATTAGTGACATCTCGCACTGCTTCTCTTTTAACACTCTTATCTACCTGCACCTTCTTATAGAAACTCAAACAGTCGATGCTCAAGCATTGGGGCATTACAAAATGATCTTCTCCCAAAGACATTGGAAATAATGGGCCTCTTTGGTACTAATTATACCCTTCTTCCAGTTGTTGATGGTTCTGCCATGGCTACTTCAAAATTTATAGAGATTTTTCACTGGAACAACCACTTGCTTTTTTATTTCCTTGGAAAAATATACCTTTTAGGGTAATTAATTTCCTCAAGAAGTACATGTAGTTAAGGCTATGCTATTATCACTAGTCCATTAAATTCTACCAATGAGGAGATACATGTGGATGGGAGATTTTTATCCCTCAGGAATGTCAAAAACTCTGGAAGAATGGATTTAGTACATTCCTTTTGCCACATGTTTTCAAAAATAATCTTGTTGTCTTGGAGAGAGTGCCCTTAATTATGTTAATATTACTTAGTTATATGAAGTACCTTTGAAAATATGAGCTCATTAATTTTTTAGATATTAGCATGTTAGTCCATGTCTTTTCACTTATGCGAGCTAACTGATGTTGATGATGGCCAAGGACACATGTCAACAATCAACTTATGCGAGCATTTACTCCCAATGCCCTGAAATAATTTTGAGACCTTATGTCAGATTTTCCATATGATTTATTCTTTGTTCACTGGCTGCATTTGATATTCTCTTGTTGTCATATGGTCAAAAATGGAACTTCCACTGTTTGGGTTCACTGACACCTCTTTTCAATAACTAAATATGCCACCTCAAGGCTATATTCAATAAAAAAGAAATAATTTTGAGTTTTAGTCAACCTCTTGTCTATCTACATATTGTCTTTCACTCTGCTACTTTAACCATGTTTACCGGCCTAGGTACTCCTATTTGTCTTCTTCCACAAATCCCACAGTATGCCCTCACTGGGGAGATTACGACTAACAAAATTAAACTCTTGGTAAAGAGGTGTGACCATATTGGGGTAATTTCCTTTCAATGGGTCATTGGTATGGACTTTATTGAAGATGAAAATTAGATTATAAGTAATCACATGTTGTCCCACTTTGTGGCCTATCTCCTAGACCTGAACATTGCCAAACAAAATATAGTAGAGTTGTGTCACCAAATGTTCAAAATCTCTCTGTTGGAAGGGCTTGACCAAATTTTGCAAGTTTCCATCCTTGGTGTCGGCCTTCCCAACATGATGGACCTCCGCTAATTTTTTGGTCATGGCATGGATGTGCTTTGGCTTCCTTTTCTAAGAGAATTCCACACCATGGACTTGGAAAGTAACCATGCTCGATCTCTGCCTGCCTCCACCTACATCCTTCGGCAGTATGGTTTTGATGAGGCCCTTGGGTTCAAATTAAAATAGCACTTTGAGCTTGTGGCCTACACTCGCAAAGACTAAGGTCGAGGTACATGCACCACCTGTTGTGTGTTGTATGTTTCCTAATTTCTTGTTTATTAAGAAGAAGAAAAATAAAAAGAAAAGAAACACAATTATGGGCAACAAGCCATTGTAATTATGGCTGGAGACCTATCTTTTTGTAAAAACTTCCTCCATTTTTCTTTTTGAACTTTTTCTCAAAGACCCTTTCGGGACTTGCTTGGGAGAGCTTTTCTGCTAAAATTTGAACCTCAAGCTACCCCTATATTGTTAATTCGATGAAAACATAATATATAATGCATTATTTCTTGCTTCTTCTATTTATTCATTTTTTCCCTTCTATCTTATTCTAAAAATTAAAACGTTATTTAATTTTATTTTACATAAGGTACATATCTATGAATTTTTTTTAAAGAATTCCATACTCAAATGAAATAGTTTTAGATAATTACCATTTATTGACATCTCTAAAAAAATTATTTCTATATCCTCCAGTTTGTATGAATTCTTCTCCTTACACATGGTAATTTGGGAAGGGTCCTTCTATAGTGCCTCAAATTTTGTGTGCTACCGTGGTTTTGCAGTGTGTTCACCATATTTCAGCACTAGCTTTCTTTCCTAGAAATCTAGGCTAGAAGTATTTTTTTCGAACCATCGATTGACTGTCTACTAGAAACCAACCATGGCTCCAAAAGGATTTTTCTATGTCATCCTCTCATTTGAGGAGTTCAACTATCCATACTTCCATTTAACCACTTTCCTCTATTTCTAGTGCTTCCATTAACTATCAGGCAAGGAGTTCCATAGAAATAGGTAGGACTACTTCCTTCCTATATACTAATTCATAGGGAGATGTCTTTAGGATATGTTTCAGTTTGATTTGATCTACCCACAAATCAGCTCATAGATTTTTGTGCCATTCTCTTTGTCGTTCAGACCCAATGCACTTGATTAACCTAATTAGGTTTTTATTTGTCGACTCTACTAACCCATTCTCTTGTGGGTAATAGTTTGAAGAAGTCTTGAGATAGATCCTATTCCTAATAGAAAAATCTGACACTTTTGAACCTACAAAGGCTCAAGCATTGTTGAATATGATATTCTTTGGTGAACCAAACTTGGTCACCAACCCATCTAAAAAGCTAAAAATCTCATCTTTTGTTGCACCTTTTAGGGTGGTAGCCTCTATCCACCTTGTGAAGTGATCGATTGTTATGAAGATCCATTTATGGCCAACACTAGAGATGACGTTTATCATTTTGAAAAAGTCTAATCCCCATTGAGGAAAAGGCTCTTCAGTTACAATGGAACTTAAAGGAAAAGTATAATTTTTCCTTCTGCCAACAAAGAATTCGCTCTAAGTACACTTCTGCACCAAATAATGCACTTCAAAAAAAATTGAGGGTCAATATTATCCTACCTGGATGATTTTCAGGGCAATAGTTCTAGTAGAAAAAATGTTTTCCCTTAGGACTGTTGTCGAATTCTGATAAAACCCTTTCTTGTTGGCACTTGTCTAAACATCGAAGAAATACTCTATCATAGTTTATTTTAAACAAAATTCCCCTAAACAATACATACCTAGTGCCTTGCAATCAGTAGTATCTTCATTTATATAATGGGAGATCTACCAGGTAATGTCCTTTCTACATATACAATGTTTGATCTATTACCTAGGATTCATCAGACTTAAACTGATTTGAAAAGACTTGATCAATATCCTTGTTAGGTTTAGAACCTGACTCTTGTGCAAGATATTCATAGAGGCCTCTTCCCTACACCAACTTAGTCATCTTGATATCAACATTGTACTCCAGGATCTTGGTGATCCAATTGGCTCTCTTTTTAGTTATCTCTCATTCAGTAATGTATTCCCTTACGCTTTGGTGAGAAACCAGAATGGTGTTCTTATTAGTCGATACTAGGTGTCAAAACTTCTTAAGACTCTTGACAATGGAAAAATCTTGTTTTTCTACAAAATTATATCTGGTTTCATAACCCTTGAGGGTTCTTGGATGAAAATAAGGGTATGTGCAGGATCATAATGGGCCAAAAAGTGGCGATATGTAAGCCATATGATGACCCATGTGGCTGATGACTTTTTTTTACCCAAAATTGATAAAACAAAAAGGGTTTTTAGAGGAGATTCTGAGCTTTCCCCCAATATAAATTATACTTTACTTTGAATTTAATAAATAATTATTATTCATTTTCTATTAGAATTGAGAATAAAGTCCTGATTGATAGGCTGATTGAAAAACATCTATAACTTTCAAACAGTATCACATTTTTTGAATCCGAAACATGCGTCACATTCTATGCCTCACATACTATAGTATTAAAAAAAAAAATTGAATTTCATGAATTTTTTACCAAGTTAAGTTGGTTAGAGAGACAAGCTTTGATATTTTTTAAAAGTTGTAATATAAAAATCATAATTAATTATTTACTTGGAAAAAAATTATTAAAAAATATGCATCACATTGAAACATGAGTCCTCTACTTATATATAAAATATTATTAAAAAATATTATCATTTTATTGTGGTTAGGGTGGTCAGACAGACACCTACTTCTTATTTTTACCCTAAAATTTAAATACTACTGCATTGAAATTTCAAATTTTCACCAAATAGATTTTTTTTTTTTAAATAAAGGTCTAGTAGTTTAGAAACTATATTCAATTTTCTATAGATTCTATTCTTACTTTTTTTTGAAATAATATAGATAACATATTCAAATTTTTACGTCAAGTTGTCTAACTCTGATTTTTTGTCTTTTTATTACCACTTAAGGGCATATTTTTTCCATGATGATACTACACATACCCATAAATTTGATGCTACCCATTATCTTCTTCATCCCTTTGAGTGAGCACAAATGCTATGCTATAGTGACTGATGTATACATATAAAAATAAATATTTAGAAAAGTCTAGATTAGCCAGCACCAGAGGAGCAAAAATAGACTTCTTGATTTTCTCGAAAGCTACTTTGCTTTTGGGGGTCCATTTGAATATCAAACTATTCTTGAGAATCAATGTGATGGGCCTTGTGATGCCCACAAAGTCTAAAATAAACTGATTAAAAAAATTGATCTTCCCTAAGAAAGACTGTAGTCCTTTTTGATTTGTCGATAAGGGTAAATCCATAATAGATTTCAATCTTTTAGAATCTATTGCAATTCCCTCCTTGTATATTACAAAGCCAAGTAGCTTACCTTGAGGTTGTTAGAGTAAAGTAATTAATTAACTTTACTCTCCTCTTAAGATTTCGCCTTGCACACATATTAGTCATTTAATAATTAATATTAATTATTAAATGCACTCACCTTTAGGGTTAGTTTTTCCTTTTAGGTTTTGATCTCCTTTTATAAGGATTGATCTCTTGTATTTCTTTGATGCACTATTCATTTTTCTGGAATACATCTTGCACATTGTGAGAGCCAAACCCTTGTCTTGATCTCTCTCTTTCTCTATGACAAGTCTTTTGCATGCAGGTATTGATCGGGTTCTATGGATTTGCATTTCTCAAATCCTACATGGTATCAGAGCCAGATCTGCTGCAGCTTGTTCAGTTTTTGAAAGAATTAGAGATCTTTTTTTGGTTGCATCAGATCTGTGTTTGTTTTCTAGTTTTTATTTGGAATAGGGGGTTTATTTTTTTGGTGCACTTTGAGCTCAAACGGACCTCACCGTTGAGCTCGCAGCATCCAAAAACCCCTATTTTGATATAAAATTCATCAAATTTGGCTTCACGACGTTAGATCTACGAGGGTTTGATGTTTTTTGAGGGTTCCTGATCCAGAGCGTACCTGAAATTTTGGAGCAATTTCAGCCCAAACGGACCTCACCATCGCATTCAGAGCACCAAAAGACCCCTAAATCGACTGTCAAATCGTCAAAATCGGACATAGTGACTCCAGAAAGCAAATTTATTTCATTTCTGGGTCGTACGGCCTGGTACGACATGCAATCCAAGAAAAAAAATAAAAAATCAGAGTTATGGGCGCCGCCATCAGTTAACCGCTAGCGGTTAACAGCTAGCGGTTAATGCTAGCGGTTAGCCTAACCACCAGGCTTAACCCTCAAACTTTTTTGGAGCAGTTTTGGTATTTTGGCCATAACTTTTGCATACGAACTCAGTTTTTCGAAAACAAAATATTGTCGGAAATCTGGTTCTGAGCCCGTTCTGATGGTGCAGGAATTTATTAAAAAATATTCAATTTGCATGTAGTTTTTCGCAGTCAAAGTCAGATGATCTTTTTGCACTCCGAGGGGCATAACTTGCTCAATTTTGCTCCATTTTTCGAAAGCGAATAGGCGTCGGAAAGGTGGTTCTGTGCTCTTTCCAGATCTATAGTTTATTATCATTAAAAACTTCTTTAGGTACATAAAGATTTATCTCCATCATATACTGCTTTCTATAGTTTTTTGGCTTTCAGTTTGTACTGGGGATTAGTTTTTTGCATTGTGGGGGGGTGTTTTTTCCTACTTTCTATTATTTACATCAAAAAAACAGAATCTACAAACACCAAAAACAAAAAACCCCTTCTGTATCTTCTGTCTAGTTCTGAAAGACCACTTAATAATAAAAAAAAAAACACATTGAGAGCAGTTGAGGCACAGTTCACAGCATGGCCAACAGATCTATTGAGCTTCTCACACTGCATAATTATCACACTTGGAAGGGTCGCATGATGACACTTCTTCAGTCTCGAGGGTTATGGTCCTGTTTGGATGTGGTTCAACCTCCATTGACTCGCGCCTTTGAGGTTATGCAGCACAGGAACAATATGGATCAGGCTATGGGATTGATTGCTTTGCACATTTCAGACAGTCTCCTGTTTCATCTTGAAGGGTGTCTCACACCTAGGGCCTATTGGACCAAGTTTGAGGGACTTTTTGGCACTATCAATGAGTTTAGAGCATTGCAGATTGAGGCAGAGTTGACTTCACTTGTACCTGATTCTTTTCCCTCCATTGAAGACTTTCTGACAAAATTCAAACAACAGAGATCTCTTCTACAGGGTTGTGGTAAGGTTAAGACTGATACAGAGTGTATTTACCTGATTTTGTCAAAACTTCGTGGGAACTTTCAGATATTCTCATCTACCTTCCATTCCACTATGGATGCCTTGGGTGCACGTTTTACCATGCCTTCTTTTGAGGTGTTTTGTGATCGTTTGACACAAGAGCAGGCTAAGATATCATAGTTGGATGCTCTCACAGGATCACCGCACCAAGCATTGGTAGCACAGTCATATCAGGGGAAGCAGAAATAGAAACAGAAACAGAAACCACAGACCACAGAGCATTGGAAGGATTCTAGTTCACAGAAGACTTATGATTCACCTTCTCCTAAGGGGGAATCATCAAAGAAAGATAGACCTAAGTGTGCTTATTGCACTAAGCTAGGACATGATGAGTCCAAGTGTTATGAGAAGAAGATAGATGGATATGCAAAACAAGTTTCAGATTTGACAGCTCTTCTTGAGAAGAACCATATTCATTACTCTTCTTCATCTACTTCAGGCGGGTCTTCTTCTTCACCATCATTCCAGATAGATGGACAGGCCCCACATAAGGGTCATGCATTATGTGCAACCACTGGTTCACATTCATCTAGATGGCTACTGGATTCAGGTGCTTCACACCATATGGCATCTTCTCAGGAAATGTTCTCATCTTTTGAGGCTGCATCCTCACCACACATCTTGATGGGTAATAACACTTATATGAGTGTATGTGGGAAAGGTTCTATCGATATTGATGGCGGTACATTTAATGATGTACTATGTGTTCCATCTTTGTCCACTAACCTTCTCTCCATTTATTAGATTGCTCACAGTGGGACAGGGAAGACAGTTGAGTTCACACCTGATTCAGTGCACACCAGAGACATTCAGACTGGTAGTATTGTTGCAATAGGGACAGTTGATCATTCTTCCCGATTGTATGCATTCACACACTTTGGTCCACCATCTCCCTCTCTTTTTACAAGAGAGAATGCAGTATCTGAGGAGAAGTTCGGTCACTTGAACTTATGTGTTCTTCCATCTATTCATGAGACTAGTGTTAAGACTTCTACACCTCTTCCTCCTGTTGAGATCACATTTGTTCAGCAGGATACCTCTTCAGTTGTGACTGACATTGTTGCTCCACTTATCGAGCCATCAAGTGCAGTTGTTGAGGCCATATCTGAGGATATACCTTTCCTCACAGATGACAGATTCAACACACCTGTTATCCCTTCTTCATTGGAGATTCCATTTCAGGATCATCTTGAGTTGTTTGATTCACCATTTTGTTATTCATACACTCATGTTGCTATTTCATTCTTCAGTGCACATCATCCAGGACTTCCATTTTCACCTCACATCCAGGGATTTCCTCTTCTTCGACCATTGGATCTGTTTCTTCCTCCGAGGTGACACATCGGTTTGATCATTGGCACAGGGGTTCTCTCATTCTGGGGGGGCTTTGGAGTCTCCACTCTCTCTCATGGGGGGGTATCTGATTGTATATCTGCATATGTTCTTGAGAGAGTCTCTTGAGACATTTCATTTGTACTTTCTTTTTGCATCTCTTTTTGGAGAGGAGTTTTTTCCCACTGGGTTTTCTCCTTTTCTCCGTTTCATAGAGATTTCCTTGTACTTGGGTACCTGATCAGGCCTAGTTGCCGGGACCCAATTTTACCTTCATGCATTGTAGTTACTTTTGCTTTCTTGCACTAGTTTGTAGCTGCACTCTTGCTCATCTTAAGGGGGGGTGTTAGAGTAAAGTAATTAATTAACTTTACTCTCCTCTTAAGATTTCGCCTTGCACACATATTAGTCATTTAATAATTAATATTAATTATTAAATGCACTCACCTTTAGGGTTAGTTTTTCCTTTTAGGTTTTGATCTCCTTTTATAAGGATTGATCTCTTGTATTTCTTTGATGCACTATTCATCTTTCTGGAATACATCTTGCACATTGTGAGAGTCAAACCCTTGTCTTGATCTCTCTCTTTCTTTGTGACAAGTCTTTTGCATGCAGGTATTGATCGAGTTATGTGGATTTTCATTTCTCAAATCCTACAGAGGTACCTTAAAAACATTTTTTGGGGATTTAAAGAAATCTAAAACTTCTGGAATTTTTAGAAAATCTATTCTAGATGATCAAAGTGATCAACCTTTGACTTTGAAAAAACTATCAGGTCATTGAGATAAATCAGAATGATCAAATTAATCAATCTCATGAAAGCAATGTCCATGGCCTGATGGAAATTTGTGCCAGCATTTGAGAGTCCAAAGGGAATCTTTGCATATGCAAAAATTCTCCAATTTTTAGTAAACATCATTTTATGTTGGTCACCTTCCTTGACAAATACCTAATTGTACCGTGAGAAACCATCAAGTAATTAGAACATCTCTGACCCGACTACTATTTGCAAGATCTTTTCCATGGATGGTAAAGGATAGTGATCTTTTAGCAAGGCCCTATTTATGTCCCAGAAATCACTACAAAGTTGGATATCACCGTTTTTCTTTCGAAGCGGTACCAGATTAGACACCCAAGTTGAGTGTTTAATTGGGTAAATGATTCAGGACTCATTTAGCTTAGTGAGCTCTTGTTCCATCAGTGCCTCGACATTTGGATTGATAGGCCTCTACTTATGTCGGAATGGTTTCAACCCTTCCACAAAGTCAATGGTATGTTGGATTATACTAGGATTGTATCCTCTAAGATCATCATAGGTCCATGTTATAACTTTGTTGTACCTAGAGCACAGATTCCTTAACCTTTCTTTATATCTTCCCACTCGACATCCCTTCCGAATTTCAACTTTATGCCTTTTCTAAAATCCAACTCTTTATAATCATTTTCATTGGCTATAAACCTTTTCTTACCATTCCTCACATATTCATAGTCAACAAGATTTTCAAGGGAAATAAAAATTTGAGGGAGCTTATCTCCTTTTAGCTGAATGACCTGCCCTTTGAAAGATCGATCCTTTAGTTCCAAACAATCAAAAAATCCTTCTGAATTTTTAATAAAAAATGGCTACCTTTGTGTCATCCTCAAACACTTTCCAATTCTGATCATTGTTAGGAATTGATGGCCGAAAAATGATTTGAACAACACTCTCCTTTGAATTGGAAGTTAGTTCAAACTGTTACCTGATGGAGGCCATCCAATTGATTGTATTATTTTGGGATTGGGGAATCACTCACACATTAAAAGACTCAAATCCTTTAATTAAATCCCATATTTGATGTTTGTAGGCCTTCATCCTTATATTTTTAGCAACTCCTTGCCCTTAGACCTGAATCACTACTACCTCAAAATATTTGAACACTTGCAACCTCTTTGCACCCATTCGCTTAGTGAGAAACAAACCGTGGATCAAGGTTTCATATTCAACATAATTATTAGAGCATGGAAATTGGAATTGATAGGCCAAGTTGAGAGTCTCTAATCATGTTAGAGATAGTAATCGGACTCCTACTCAAGAACTAGCTTTACATTTAGCACCATCAAAGTACAAGGTCAACAAATGATTATCCATCAGATCATCATAGATTTCCCAATCTCTCATCAGTTTTGGATGAACCATGTCATCATTAAATATCACATACATACCTAGTCGCATGGCATGTAAATTGTCGAATGGGTCAAAGTCATTGAACTAGTTGAGGATAACTTCTTCTTTAGGGTTCTACTCACTTGTATCTTATTCATCTTCTCGAATTTCCATGCAATATCCCTCATGCATTGAAAAAGAAGTAAGTTTTTCTTCAAAATAAAGGACAACATTGTCCATTATGTGTTTAGAGTGTAAATATTCTAAAATAATCTTCATCTTTGCCTCATGCTTGGCTCTTAATATTAGATGGGACTAGTCCAATGCTAAATATACACCTAGATTTTTATTAAAATTTCTAGAGAGGCATATCCCGAAGGCAGGGGAAATATCTATTACAACTACCTCTTGTGAGATTGTCTGGCTTGAGCACGAAAAGAGGGTTAAGAATAGATCTTTTATCTGACTGAATGTTGGAATCTTCTTTCCATCAAAATTTATGATTCCATTTTCCTAACGTTCATGCTTAAGCATTAAGGCATCAATCACATGCTTTGGCATGACTGTTGTACTAGATCTTGATTCAATCATATTGTTGTGCAAAATTTTATCTCCCATAATTAATGGTAAAAATAAAGGAGTGGGATTTTCTTGCTTACCTCTTTCTATTTTGCTTCATTTGTGTTGTTTGTATAAGCTGTAATCTTCATAATTAGAGGATTTGATGTGGGATTTTTATCTTTACTCTAATTTCATAGTGAAACTTCGTTCATTTGTGGTTTTGGTTCTTCAATTTTCAAATCTTTCTTAAGTAATTTATTTCTCGTAGGGATAGATATTCCATCCAATAGAGAAACATTATCAAGTGAATTCTTCAATTTCTCCACCACATTGAGCATTTCAACTAGTTGAATCTTTGGTCTGAATGGCAGAATCTCTCTCAACTTTTGAGGAAGAAGATTTTTTGTGAATGGGTTTGATGACTTATCAAGCAACTTGTTGGGTGATGGTGGAATCCATTGTTGCTAAGTTGGCTAAACAGTCAATTGGACAGTCGGTTGGGGAAGTTGTCCTTCTTGCAATGGTGGTTGGCAAGGCTGAAAATGGGGTAAATCTTTTGGGACATATTCCTTGGTAAGCCTTCTCTTGGATTTGGTATTGTAGTCTACTTGGACCTACGAAGTGCTAGTTGTTGGAGCATCATTCCTAAAAATTGTGTCTTCTTCTTCCATCCAAGAGAAAAGCTCTTGATCGGGTGTAATGTTTAGCTCTTCTTCTACCGTCACCCCTTGCATTTTTTCTCTAAATTGGGCATTATCCATCTTGGGAGATTCATATCCTTCTGAATTTAGCTACGTGTCTTTTTTCATTATAGGGAAAACACCATGCATTTTCATCATCCGCCAAATTATTTTGACCCACAATCAACTCTTTGTGGTGGTTGTCCTTAACTGTTTGTGATGGCATGGTGACTGAGACTATTTGATTGGTGGATTCCACTTGTTAACCTCCCTGACCCAAAGGTACTTGGTATGTACTATGTTGATTCTATTGATAGAAAGGCCTTCCTCCCTAGTAGGTCTAAGTGGCTTTCTTTAGAGGATTTGCTTGCTATCACTTTATGAGAACTAGCTCATTAGTGAAGGACCACATCAAGCTCTTGATATCATTAAGGTTTGTTGTTACAAAGGAAGAACCTGACATGCTCAATTATGTAGTAGGGTATATGTACATAGACTGGGGTGGAGCTGAGCCCATAATCTACGTTGTGAAATTTTTCAGAGTAGACTCTTCTTAGAGTGGTGTACCTGAGATTTCCCCAAAAATAGGCATTGCAAGTCGTGGCGAAAGCTTTCCCACATCTATCAAACTATTCTTCACATGCACCACCACTTCATAAACATTGGGTAGGGTATGCCCTCTAATGGAAGTTATCAAGACCACAATATCCAAATTGATGGCCTTTTAAGTAGAACATGAATTCCATGGCAGCTTGAGATCGTGTAGTCATTGGGATCCTCTGCTAAGTTCCGTTAAACCTAGTGTTAAAGTTTCTCATAGCTTCTTGCGTGGATTTCTTGATGGTGATCAGCTGGTGTAGTAGAAAGGAATGGTCTCCTTTCTTTGAGAAACATTCAAAAATATTTTCTTTGAGGTCGTCCCATGAGATGATGGAACTGGAAGTCAAAGATCTATATAAATATTGAGTCTTCCCTTTGAAAGAGGCGGTCAACAATCTCATAGCAATATTATCCTCTACAATATTGTGCACCCTACATACTTTTGCTACATTTTGGAGGTGCTCAGAAAGGGTTTTAAAATCCTCCCTAGAGAATTTCAAAATAGCTTTAAGGGTGTTAGTGGGTGTGGCAAGCCAGACATCGAGAGGATTTAGTGGTAGTAGTGGACTACTACTATCCTAGGTTACAAACATTTTGAGGGTAGAAGGGGGTATGCGAGCCATGGAGAAAAGGTTCCTATAGATTGAGTATACTGCTATTCTTATTTGGAAAATTTGACCTCCAGGTGGAATAGATAAGGCTCTAAACTCTGAACTCTTACTCCTTACTCTACTACTTCTCATAGGAAATACAAAACCTATGAATCTTCTTCTCCTAGGTACCCAGGATGGTAGTTGGGAGTACTGAAATTTACCCTCTAAAGATGATCTTGATTGAACACTAGGCATGAAACCTCCAGTTTTCTTCTTTGGTTTGATTAAGAAATATTTTAGACTTCTAATAAGGCCTACTAAACTAGTCTCATCAGGCGTGCCATAAAAAAAATTGTTGATCATAAAGGCTTGCACCTCTCCGACACTCTTATCAAAAATTAAGCAAGTGGGGGACAATATACGCCTCACTGAATACCTCTGATATTTTTATAGAAATTCGGCTCTTCTCTGAGTTTGGGAAAAGAGTTGAAAAAAATATATATAGAAAAAAATTAAAAGTGGTGATGTGCCAATTCTTTGGTTTCCTTCTATGAGTGACATGATAGACAAAAACCACCACATCCCTTCATTGTTGGCAAGAGAATGAATAAAAAAGGCTAGATACAAGCATAGATGTAGTCATTCAATCCACTTGCAAGAAGTGCATACTAAAATCTGACCAAACATAAAGGTTCAAGAATTAATAGAAAACATTCAAAAGAAACATTAAATCTTCCTCCTAATATAGCATATCACAAAGAAAAAATAATCCTACAAAGAAAATGGAAAATTCTAATGACATAATCCAACTTCTGTAGATTATAACTTAATTATATACACAAATAGCATAAAAGTTCGATAATCAAACCATTCAGATTAAGAAAGACCCAATGCTCTATTCTAGATAAAAATATAAAGAAAGAAATATTGAAAAAGACCATATCATGCACAATTTCAAACATTTCTTCAAAATAGCTCATACTTCAAATATAGATGAATTTTAAAAAAAAGATTGGACTCACTTCAAATAATAGTTTGATCATATAAAAGACATAACATGCCAGAGTAAAGAAATGTTTTGTAAACTTCTAAAGAAAATATTTCTACTAACTATGAAAGCTAAGGAAACCGTTTGCAATAGGAAAACTTCACGAACCCTTTCTTCATGTTGTTGTTTCCAATTTATAGCCGCCAAGGAGAGAGAAATTCTGACCTCATTTAGAATTAATGACTTCCAGACGTCCACACCTGATAGCTTGGAAATCCAATCCTATATCTTTTGTTAGGTCATTGCAATCCCTCTCACAATTTTTCAACTGCACAATTAATATCATTTGGATATTTCAATAGGATTACCCCTCATAATCACTCAGATCCTAGAAAGACAATCTAGCAAAGGTCTTGTCGATCAATCAAGTGGATTTGGCAGCACTAACTTACATCCCTTTAGTGGAATGAGACAAAATTCATTCCAATGCTCTCTAAATGAAGACTTCCAAGATACAGGTCCTCTAGCACAAATAAATGACATGTCACATGGGTGGATCATTTCAAATTCGCAAAAATTGGATTCAAGAAATCGTCTACCAAGCTGACACATGGTCAGACTCCCAGCTTTAAAGAAAGCAATTAACAAAGTGTGTGTAGCCACCACATGGTGCATTGCATTCCTATCAAAAATATAACCTTTTCACATGTGGATCATCCTAAAGACATAAATAAAACCGAAAACCAAAAGTAGACTAAGGAAAAAATTTGTTTCACATTAACCATACAGGATACTGAGTTGTTAGTGGGTATTTGTTTTAGATTTTTTTCAATAGTGTGTAAGAATTAATAATGGTTAGGTAAAACTTAGATGTTGGTCTGATTTTATTAGTAAGCTATCTTGTCAAATCTGATGTGAATGTGTTCAAATAACTCTTTCACCCATAGTCTTAATGGTGTGATTTTAATTAGTAAGCTAGCTAGTCAAATATGATGCAAATGTGTTAAAATAACTCTTTTAGCCATAGTCTTAATGGTCTGAGTTTTATTTAGTAATCTAGCTGGTAAAATATGATGCAAATGTATTAAAATAACTCTTTCAGCCATAGTCTTAATGGTCTGATTTTTATTATTAATCTAGTCGGTCAAATATGATGTAAATGTGTCAAATTAAATCTTTCAGCCATAGTCTTAATGGTATGATTTTTATTTAGTAAGCTAGTTGGTCAAATCTGATGCAAATGCGTTAAAATCTCTTTCAGCCTTAGTCTTAATGGTTTGAGATTATTTTTAAGTTTTATATAAAAAGAGAGGATTAAAATGACTCTCTTAGTCATTATCTTATTGGACTAACCTTGCCATAGAATTAGTGTGGGTCAAATATATTACAAATAAAAAGAAAATATGCAGGATGCTAACTCTATGTACTACTTGCACAATGCATAATCTTTTCCCAAAAGAGATTGTGGAAAGGTATTTTTCCTCCATATACATTCCCCAAATTTGAAGCAACAATCAATATTATTGGTAAAATAATTATTTCATAAACTTAGGCTAAAACTATGACTAAGACACAGTAGAATGTAAGCAATGCTTGGGGAAGGTGAATTGATCTATCGATGTCCCCAAGTTAAATATCCATTGCATACCTCTCTGCATTATTGGCTACTAAGACAACCGTCTAACAGGTTAGTTTTTTTATGAACGAGCTAATAGTAATTTTTTCTCCTCTAATGGAGTACTTGAGTTGTTTTAGTATGGAATTACAATCCCTAAAAATATGTGTATTTAAAAATACTCTCGAAGGAATGAATAGAATAGGTAACCACCTCAGGCTATCTATAGATGTAGATTTATCTTCTCTCCACCATACGGTTCCTATGAGTAAGAGGTTCTCTTCGTAAAATATCTAGCCATGCCATGCTTGGTTGCATCTATGATGGGATATTATTGATCCTAAGTTGGAACCTACTGAGTTTGAGTTGGCAACCTACTTCTGGTCTAGCACTAAGCCCAAGCCAAGGAATAGTACTACTTGAGATGGATAGTAGTCTAGGAGTAGAACTAGGCTCGATATGGACAAAAGACTAGGGGAAGTACTATGCTTGATATGGACCATAGTCTAGGGGTGGTGCTAAGATCAAGAATGAAAGAGGTTTAGGGGCAACACTAAGCTCAAGAGGGACAATAGTCTAGCGACAACACTATGCTCGAGGTGCAAAAGAGTCTAGAAGCAGTACTAGCTTGACATGGTCATTAGTCTAAGAGTATTCCATGCCAATGATGGCTAATATTGGTTTCTTAGCCGGTAGATGGACATCGGGAAGGTGAATTCCCTAGCAAGCTCAAGTAGGCAGAATGAACTCCTTGTGTAACCATATAGCTATTAAGGGATCTATAAGCTACAAACATATATTTCTTTCTAAAACCTTGGTAGTGAGGAGGGCCTTATAGTCAAGAAAAAATAAAACAATATTATCTTCACCAAGATAGATGTGTTGAGTAAAATTATTATATGGTGCTTTAACTCATGGCTTAGAATTTTATTGTATTGTTATATATTCCATATTTCCCTATTACATATGTTCTTGGACATAGGACAATTGTAAACAAATAGAATTAAACGTACATGGATTGAATCTTTATATATATCCATATTTGTGTTTTTTTACTCCACAATCTGCATACTTGGTGTTGCAATAGATCTAGAGATGATCTTTTTGTAGTTGAAAAAAATAAGATAGGATTAATGGCAAGAGAATTTGAAATAGACAGGTTGTTTGCATTACCGAATAATGTTATTTCAACTCATATTCTATCAAATATTTCTTAGAGAGATGTCATACATTCTTCCCTACTCTCTCAGAGATGGCAATTGTTGTGGAAGAAAATAGTCATTCTCAATTTTCATTGCCAATATTTTGAAGGCTTCGATTCTATATGTTGCAAAGGCCATTACAAGTGGGCTCTCAAGGTTTGGTCTACATCTGGAGATAACCCTGATATTAGAAGCTTATCATATTTTAATGCAAATATATAAATTATTAAATAATTTTTTTACCATGATTATGATTGGTAAGAAGTTATAAACCTAAAACTTCTAAATTAGATAGAAGTTTCTTGATCAATGATATGCCATGGATAAGAGATGATGGCCATGAATTCCAAATCTTGTTAAATGAATCAATGGAAGTATGTCAACCATTTTCATAAGTTTTATTGTTTCAAAAAGGAAAGGAGAAGAAAGATTGAACAAATGGAAATCATTAGTATAAGCAGGGGTGGTAGCTAAAGGATCTCAATAAAGAATAATATAAGGTGCAATACATTTCAAAGAGCTTGTAGTTGGATTTTTTATAGCATCCCACTATAATTGAGTCCGACTAGGCCAAAGGGTCTTTACTTTTTAATTTATAAATTTTTTCTAACTATTTTTTTTATATTTCCTTATTCATAATTTTGGGGTTGTAGGTATGGTGCTAAGGTTTAAAAAAAGAGAAATTCAATATTACTAGAAGCTAGGTGGGGTATTATCAATATTGGGGCATGACTTGTAGTAATGAATGATTGAGTAGTTATTATTCATTTTTCTTAATTTTTAAATATGAATATAACAATTATTATTTCCAAATTATTAACCATTTGGAAAAATATTGAAGAATTCTAGAAGTATTGAACAAAGTATTCTTTCTTCCAAAAAATATATAAAATTTTAGGAAAAAAGTATTTTTAATTCTTGTATTAAGAAGGTTTTAAATAGTAAAGTGATTAGAAAGGATTTAATACTTATTTTGTTGAAATAGTCTAATTTCTCCCACATGGTATAACAGTTACAACTAAACTGAAGTTTTTTTTTGTCCATCACCAATGTTTGTTGTCCATTCGTTAAAACTATTTGTTGAGTCCATCTACCACATTTCCTACTATGTTTTCCATGTCTCATCATGTTTCCCACGTTTCCTATATTTTTGTTAGATGATTTTTTCATGTCACATGATATGATATCCATATCTGACATACTACTCTGTTGGAGTTTCCTAGTTTGCTTTTATCTCCTTAATATCAGTAGAATCATTTGTCTGTAATACTCTATAAATAGAGAGCATTGTAAATTGTTTGATATAATCAATAAAATATGTTTCTATATGTTGTAGCATTCGTTTTATCTTCTCTATAGGTATCAGAGCCAGAAATGAGGATTGAGGGAGATTAGCAATGGAACGGTTTGTGAGTTTCTCAAAGAAATCACTACCATGAATAACTGGAGTTTGCAACTATTGAAAAGGAGAGGTGCCAAAGATCCCAGCCGCAGCTACTGATTCTAAGAAAAAGTTTCAGTTATCTTAGAGAGAGAAAAGCATCGATTGGATGAAGATTTTGTAATATAATTTTCAACCAGATGTGAAGTTGTTGGAGTTTAAGATGTTTTTGTTGTCAAAGGAAAATATATTATAGGCTAGAAGAGTCGCTAAGTATAACAAACAAAGAGTGTTGAAAGAATATTAGATTCTACAGTTGTGTGACCAAAGACGGCATATCACAAGTGAAGGAGATCATTGGAGTCATAGTTCACCAGATGAAGATTCTGAATGTGAAGAAGCCACATATTGGAGGAGTTGCCAAAATCTTTTAAAGTGAAGGAAAAAGGTGAAAGTTGGATAGAAAAGTATCGAAAGAATCATCTAAATACCAAGCCACCAAAGGAGGAGAATTGGCCAAGATAAAAAAGAAAGAGCAGAAGCTATTAAAAGATGTTGATCTAAGTTTAGATAAAAATCACCTATTAGATTCTGCCCAAAGGAATGATCTGATTTGGTACAACCACAATAGACTCAAGTTCAAGAATCATCGAATGTAGTCGCTATTTTGTTGGTCAAAGAAAGACACAAGAAAGGCGATCTATTTAGTGTGAATAGTAATCATCAAGGAAGAGGAAATGTTATTGTCACTGAAGCTAGACTAAACACGTGGCATATGGAGTTTCTACCACCTTAAGTGGAAGTCATTCACGATCTTTGAAGATTGTAGAAAGGGCCATAGAATTTTCAAAATGGGATTGAAGATTTGTCTAGCTGCCAAGCAAGGGTGAAGCCAAATGTGAATCTGTGTGAAGCAAGTTTCAGTTGTAAAGTTTTGATGAGGCCTGTTAAAGAAGATCAAAGGTCATTTGAATAGACAAAAATTACTGTCCAAACTCCAAAATGTGATCATAGCCAAGAGAAAGATCTTGTAATCCCAATAAAGAGATATCACAAAAGCTACTGCTAGAAAGCAATTGGAAGAAGTTGTTCGTAGCTACGTAAAGACAAAGCCACCACCAAAGTCTGCCACAAAGAGTGGTCTTAAAGAAAGAAGATAGATTGTGGTGAAGAGTTGAGAATCTCGTCGAAGGAGATTTTGGAGCTGCCTATCACGAATCATCCAATAGCCAAGTGTAAAAGAGAAGAACGAATATCTAACCAGTCAAAGGAAGATGTTAAAAAAAGATTAAAAAACTCAAGTGGAATCACAGTCAAGTGCAAGTGCAAACATAAGGTGAGTTAAAATTATTTTCAATGGGAAAAGTTGGTAAGCGTGTTAAGAAGGAAAACAATAATTTGGAGGAAGAAGTGTTAAATGTTAAGCAACGCAATTCAAATTTGATAGAAAATTTAAGGGAATTAGGAAAGAACAAATACAAATATTTTTGCGAAAATGATCATCTAGAAAAAGAATTGGAAGATGTTAAAGAAGTGAATAAAGAGTAACAAGAAAGAGTAAAATTGTTTGATGAATTCAAAAAGAAGAATGAAGATTTGGATTAAAAAGTAATGTTGTTAGAAAAAATAATGCTTTACAAAATGATGAGATATTGAAACTAGATGAACTAAAGAGTCAGTTTGATGAGATGCTTGTAGCCTGCCAAAGGGATAATGAATGTTTGAAATCCAAGACATCAGTTTGTGATGTTTCATGTAGCACAAAAAAACTGTGTTATTCTTCTGATCAATTAGTGGGTATTTGTGATTTAGTTGAAGATATTTCTGATAACTAATGGAAGAATTAAAATGTGCAAAATAATATTGGTTTAAAAATAATATTGGTTTAAAAATTATGAAGAATATGGGATACAAAGGTAAATGATTGGGAAAGAATGAGCAAGCAATCAGAGAGCCCATTGAGGCTATAATAAGGCCAAAGTATGTAGGTCTTAGATATGCCATAGGTAAGGAAACTTATGTTAAAAGTAACACAGACATAAATAAATCAATCCAAGAGATGCAATGTATTCAGTGTTCCCATTATAATAGGGAAAGACATAGGAAAGACATGTGTTGGGATCTACATGCATGTAGTATTTGTGGTTTTAAAAACCTTTTTGAAAAGACATGTTGGAATAGAGAGCCAAAAAATAAAAATATGAAAGAATCCATATAGATGGATTGTGGATGGAGCTATGGATCGAATTGGAAAAACACTACAAGGCAGGTGCATGGAAATGGGTAGCAATTCCGTGGACACCCTAAAAAAAAAAAAGTTGAAAACCATAACGTGAGCGCATTATAACGCTCTCGCATTATGTCTTCCATTAAACCTAGGCAAGGTCTCAACGGCCACAACTAAAAAGCCATAACGCAAGCGTGTTATAATGCACTCACATTTTCGACTGTTAAAAGCAAAAAAACAAATGCAAATATCTCATTTGCATTTCGACTAGTTATTTTGCTGCACTCGTGGCCAAAAACCCCAAAATATCGTGCTCACGTTCTAGGAGAAGAATTTCTTCGCCAAGAATCCAAATTTCTTCGCAACAATGGCGCCACGATGACGAGGAGCTGTAAGAGGTAAGAATTCTATGCTTTTTTTTTTAAATTTGTTAGTTTTAGGTTGAATTTGATATCTATTTGTTTGAATTTTTAGGAGATGCAAATCAACCTGCAAACCCTCAAAATCATCAATAGGAGGACCAACCAAATCCTCAAGATCAAAATCAACCACAACATCAACCTCCTCCACCAATCACTCAACCCCCTCCTGGCACTCAACAAAATTTAATGAGTGAAATTGAGAACAACAAAAAACAGATTGAGGATTTGATCAATAGGTTGAGTGATCCAAATGGTTCAACCACAGAAAGAATAACCCTAGATTCAATTAGCAAACAAATAACTGGATGGGAAGATAGGAGGCAGGCGGCTAGGGAGTATTGTGCAAATAAACTATTATACAAGGATGTGAAAGATTTAAAAATAACAAAAGGTGATTTGTGCTCATTATTCACCGACCCACACACAAATCAAAATCTCACCCTCAATGCGAAGAGGTTTCCTATCCATTGGTGCCACCACCAACAAATGAAGGAGTGGTTTTATGATAGGTGGTACATGGTCTTCGATTACCCACCGTGCAACAATTGTGAGGTCCCACAATATTTCCTTAGGAAACTATACAGTGAGTTCATATTGAACAAAATCCCAAATTATTTTGATATGAGGGATTTCCAGGGGAGAGGTGGGGGTCAGCTCAGGATAGACCTAGTGCACAGCCAGATCCTATGCGGCAAGGTAGATGACCTCTCACTAGGCCACCTCATGAGCACATGGTTATGCCTTCCGTCGTGAAGGAAAATGTTGACGTAGAGACATTGCAGGCAATCAACACTTTGACCCAGAGTTTCATCCATCATACTTGCCCTATTCTACAATGCCATCCAGGGGAGTCTTCTAGTGGTGGTCTTCGAACAAATGTGTGTCAATCTTGCGGGGCTACTTGTTTACATGACCCCATCGACCCTCAGGAGACTGGTACATAGGATCCATCTGTAGCTATGGAGATGGAGAGGGCAGCTGAAATTTTGCATGAGGCATATGGCATTGATAGTCAGGTAAAAGTTAGTGCATGTGTTCATTGAATTTAATTTATTAAATTTCGATTTTGAAATGCAATATTAACTAAAAATGTTTTATGATTTTAATAAAATTGCAGGGTCACAGTGTTGAGACTGGATACACTAGCCCCCCACCAACCTATTTTTGTAGTACACCTATCGCTAGGGTATGTAACCAGTAAAGAATTATAAGTTTATTGCATATTAATGGCATTGTTTTATGAATGGTAATTTAATATGCAATTTTGGATGTTGAATAGACTAATATTGGAGGTTTCGATGGAACACTTCTCATTGGCAGTGGATTTACTCAAACCTTCACATAGGTAATAGAATAAAGAGTTTAACTAATGAATCGAGTACAAGTAATAGATTTGTGTAGTTTATACATGCACATCATTGATTACATTGAATAATTTGTTGTTTTGTTTTCAGTTGTTGCGAGACAATACACCTCCGAATGTGACGAGGGCAATGGATATTGGTGTGACATCTGCTATACAATCCTCAATGGCTCTGAGAGAAGAGGTATGAGGCAAATTAGTAAATTTTAATTTATATTTGTTGTTATAGATGTTAGTTAGTGAGAAATCAAACCGTTATTGGTTCACGTAGTTTTTGTCTATTTGTATGGTTTATACAGGGCTTGAGCACTCCTGAGCATGGGTGTGAGGATATTTCCCTCGTGGAGAGAGATCGTGAGATGGCTGTAAGTGATTATTTTGTCAAATATATCATTTTTTGTAATGTAATTTCTATATATTCATGTCTTTACTTCTTATTGTAACAGTTAAAACTTCACCATGAACTAAACCCTAGGAGGAGTAGCAGGAGCACTCCACGAGCGCAGCAAAAACTAGTGACAGACCTATCGCCATCCAAGCGAAAAGGAAAGGGAAATATTTCATTTCCTGGGCATGGAGAGTAATGACTTTTGATTCCAGAGTCCTTTATTGTATGCCTGTATAGAAGTTTTGTACATATTTGACATTGTATGCCTAGATGGCATTATCGTAAACCTATATGGCTATTTTGTACATATATTTCATACTTATATTGACATATATTTATGTATGCCTACATGGCTATTTGGTTAATACAAATATCTTTTTTCGATGCATGTCCATATTTGCATTCTAAATTGATGGTTCAATAGATATGAGTTATGTATATTCAAGTGTATACTTTACAACTTATGTGTATACTTGTTGACTTATGTGCATTCGAGTGTATACTTTGTGGTTTACCTATTTTCATGCATATACCTTGTATTTGTGCATACACTTTGTTTTAATTTGTGTATACTATGTATTCATGTGTATACTTTTTGAGGCATACGTGTTTATGAGTACTTGTATTTCCCTTATTGACATGTACATGTTTGACTTATTCACGAGCATAATTATTAATTGGTTAGCCCTAGCATTGATCTATGTCATCCTCAATGCATGATCCTTGAGATGGATTAAGTACACCCTCAAGGTCAAAAGGAGTTTCACATTCATTCTTTGTAGGCTCATTTTGGTAGTGAAACCAAAAACCTCTTGCATCATTGAAATGATTTTTTTTTTCCTTTATAGCAGGTCTGAAGCCATTATCATTCTCCATCAATTCTTCATGTATCCACTCCCCATTAATGGTTGTCTCATGACCTTCATGAAACCAAACACTTATCTCATTTGTGATAGAAGAAATTTATGAAGATTTATCTTCCTCCTTATGAACCATTCATTATCATGAGAGATGGGTTCTTGTGAACCACTACTGATGAATCATGGGCCAATGAGTTTGACTTGTAAAACTACACGATTGAATTCGGATAGCAATATCACAATATTTATATATCTAAATGTGTTATTTCCTTCAGCTAAAATTTGTGCTTATACTTATGTGATTGATGTATGTTTGTGTATGGGATCATAGTAATTTCTATTTGATGATGCTATTGTGTCTTTAAGGTTTATTTATTAAAGGGTGCATGAAACAAGTTTTAAATCCTTACAAATATTTGAATTTCTTAGGTTTTTCTATTTGTCGAGTCTGGGCTCCGAGCCCGAGTCCAAGTCAAAAAATGGCTTGTCAAGTCCGAGGCGAGTCCTAGTCTTGTAACACTGGTGTGAACACATTGAGGAATAATGTATATGCCGATGAAGAGAGAACCCATCCTTGTTTCCAAACAAACCATGGTATAGATATGGTTGGTCAAGATAAAACATCACTCTCCTGGATAGTTAGAACCATAATCTTTCATGGCTACAAACACACCTTCATTATGTGTGTTCTTGATCCTATTGAAGAAATGGTGGAACATGTTGTAGATCAAATATTGCAACCCTAAGTCCACAAGAAGGTTACTTGTCCTGATTTCCGCAAATGTCTTTAAGATGTTCATCCTTCTTGAGTAATTTGAACTATTGATGTCATCTAGATCTTTAAAACTATCTGCAATCATGTGCAATACTATAGAAGCTAGAGCTATATCTAATACTACAAATGACTACTCAATGGAATCCTAATAGCAATATCATAATTTGACACATTGTAGAAAATACCTCCTACTTATCAATTGATGAGCTAAAGTGATGGGGAGTCCTATCCCTCAAGAGCACTCTTGCTCTTCCCAAGACCTATTATCTAGTCTTCCTAGGGTATTCCTCTCTACCCTACTCAAGGATCACTCCTAAACCCCTCTCACCATGTAAGACTCTCCACCAATTTCAAATTCTTCTCCATCACTCCCAATCCACCACTAAGCTTACTTGGGCTCCACACTGACCCAAAGTGTCCTAACCACTCCAGGGCTAGGGGAGGATATCCTAGTTGTCCCTTTGTTTATTTTTCTCCTCACTAATCCATCTGATTGGATTCTTTCACCTTTTACCCATCGCTTTCTTGAAAAACTCAATTTTAGGCCTTGTAGCCTTCTGCCCCAATTTGGCCTCCTAGAACCCGTTTTCTTGACTTTTCTCACAAACAGTCTTAACAACCCCCAAATTTTTTTGTAGATTCTTTCTTTTTACCATCAAGTCTCCAATATTTACCAAGCCTTAGGTCCTACAAGTGTTCGTACATATGATTGTCCTCAAACCCCCTATTTTCAAGGGTTCCTAAGGTTTTTGGCTCTTTTTTCTTCTTTGAGGGCTTCAATGACCCCCTCAGCTCTCCTCCTAGCACACACATGATTGAGATGCATTTTCCTACACTCCCATACTCTTTATTGGAACAAACCAATCCATTTAGCAACTCTCCTTGTTGTTGTCCTCTCCAAGCTACTAGCCAGAATGCACTTGCACTCGCCTAGTGCTTGATGATTTCATCACCTTCCCTGCAAAACAAGACCCCAAAACCTATATGTACACTATTTACATAGTCCCCAACTTGATTCCAAGTGGCCATGAGAGGAAATCCATGGGAAGTCAAGTGGGACTCATTATTCACAAAACTGGCCTGAACCGGCAATGAGACCAAGAACAACAAAAACTTACAAAAAGATAACCAGTCGGTCTAGATGAATAATATAATGCTACACAAGGTAAGTAAGTGATAGAAATGGAAGACTCAAAGCATCAAATAATTCCTTTCAATCCATTCTTGACTGGATGAAGGCTCAAACATAGAAATTCAATGAAAACTTGCTCTCTTCCAATCACAAAAATGTACTCTCCAACTCTCAATTCGTGAAAACAATCCTCCAACCTAGGTATTAGGGTTTTTCTGACCTTATGTACCTTTCTCCCACATTCTAGGACCCTTGGGTCAGGCTTAGAGCATCATTAATTCCATTTTCCAACTTTTAGGACAAATAGCCAAGGCAACATTGCTCAAAATGCTCACAGTGTCCAAGACATACCCAAACTGCAAGCCCCTAACAAACCTATTTCCAA
Organism: Sequoiadendron giganteum; assembly: GCA_007115665.2. Classification (NCBI taxonomy): domain Eukaryota; kingdom Viridiplantae; phylum Streptophyta; class Pinopsida; order Cupressales; family Cupressaceae; genus Sequoiadendron; species Sequoiadendron giganteum. The sequence continues at coordinate 547,805,735 of CM021103.1, read as the reverse complement.
TTCACTCATCAAAAAAAATCTTGGGACTTTACATCATAGTCCTTATTCCCTTGGTGGTTGGCTAGAACCACCTACAATCCAAAATTCAAAGATCTCTCCAAAAGACCTTTAGGTGCTCCTGCACCATTCTCCCCCCTGCAACAAAGAAGTTAAGGAACCTATGGTTTCAAGATCTCCTCACTAATTCCATGCTTCTTAAATTCATTTTATTCTATCCAAGCAGCCTCTGACTTTGGTTGATGTCTCCACTTCACTAGGTGCTCCATGTATGTCTTGTGCCTAGTCTTCTTCTTCACCCTTGAGTCTAGAATCTTGTCCACTTGTGGTCTGATCTGATCAGGTACCTTGAGTTCATCCACATCCTTACTCACCTTAGCACTATATTATTCCTCATCCATTTCTGGTCCTTTATACTTCACCAAGTCCTTCACATTGAAGATAGGCGAAATGGACATCTCCTTGGGTAACTCCACCTTGTATGCATTGAATCCATACTTAGCCAACACTTTACATGGCCCTATCCTTTTCATCTACAGCTTACTTGGTATGCCTTTCTATAGTCTTGCCTTGTTCAAGTATACCATCACCAAATCACCTATTTCAAATTGTAGATCTCTCTTCCCTTCATCTCTTTTAGCCTTCAACTTCTGGTTAGCCTCCATTAATTTCTTCTTTACCTGCTCATGAATCTCTCTCATTGACTGAGCAAAATCATTAGCATGTCCACTGATTCCTTCATAACCTTTTAGGTCTCTTAGCTTAAGTACACCCCTTGGATGTTACCCATATACAATTTCAAATGGGCTCTTACCAGAAGACCTATTTGTGCTATCATTGTAGGCAAATTTTTCCTATGAAATGAATTGTTCCCATCCTTGTCCATACTCCTTAGTTAGACACCTCAACAAGCTACCAAGTACCCTATTTATCAAGATTTATTGTGAGCTTCTCCTCTTGAAGTTTCTTCAACACAAGTTCTAGGTGCTTCATATGTTCTTCTTTTGTTTTGCTAAAGATGAGGATATCATCTAACTAGACTACCATAAATACTCCTATAAATTCCTTCAAGACCTCATTCATCACCCTCATAAAAGTGCTAGGTGCATTTGTAAGCCTGAATGGCATTACTAGCCACTCATATAACCCCTTTGTGGTTTTAAAAGCTGACTTCCATTCATCTCCCTCTTTCATCCTAATATGACAGTAGCCACTTTTCAATCAATCTTGGAGTAGTACTAAGCACCCCCTAAACAGTCCATTAAGTCTTCTATCCTAGGAATAGAAAACCTATATCTAATGGTTATCCTATTTATGGCCCTAGAATCAGTACACATTCTCCACTTATCTCCCTTCTTAGGTGCCAACACCACTGGAACAACACATGGGCTTATGCTTTTCCCGATCAACCCTTGGTCCAAAAGTTCTTGAACTTGCCTTGCTATCTCCTTGTTCTTCTCTGGTGTCATTTTGTATGCAGCCTTGTTAGGCAGTGTTGCTCCTGGTACAAAGTCAATTTGATGACTTATTGCCCTCTTAGGTGGTAGTGTAGCTGGTGTGCCTTCACAAATGATATCCCTGAACTGATCCAATAGTTGCTACACCTCTGCTATCATAGGTAGCCAACTAGGTGACTCCTCCTCCTTTGGCTTCAACATGATTGCATATAAAACTCCTTCTTCCTCCTTCATGTCTCTTAGGAATTCCTTTCCACTCATCAAAAGTACACTAGATTATGTCTTTTCCATTATGCCTTCTTGGGGAAAAAACTTTGTGGTTAAGCGCTTGAGCTGGAGTATACTGTAATGGGTGACCTCCCAGGAAGGCTGAGTGCCTCACCTCTATGAGCATCACTTAGATGCAATGAGTGCTAAGTGGAACATTCAATATCATTTCAAATTTATTGCTTTAAGCAGCTCACAAATTTGCAACTTAAGACTCCTCCAACCTAAGGGATCAATATGGTGGAACATAGCTCAGAGCGATTCCATGTGTTTCGATAAGAAAGAGGACCATTCCTAGTGTAAACATACCTATTCAGACGTGTTGGAATAGTCTGCTTGGTCACACGAGTTGCAGAGCAAAAGTTGCACCACTTTGCAACTTTGCACAACTTGAATTTGACACCTTTTCCATCAAGTGAAAATCTGCTACCACAATAAAACCACTCCAAGATAGCCAAAATCGAGAGAGGTTTTTCTAGAGGGCTCTAATGCCTTTCTGTAGGATCAAACGAGAAATTTTTAAAGTGTCATGATATCCAAGTAATAGCATGTTGAAGTTTGCAGCTATTTTGCACTTTGGACCCTTAAGGGATCGATCCGGTGGAACATAGCTTAGAGCGATTCCACATGTTTCAGTGTGAAAGAGGACCATCCCTAGTGTGAAAATACCTATTCAGATGTGTTGGAATAGTCCACTTGGTCACACAAGTTGCAGAGCAAAAGTTGCACCACTTTTCAACTTTGCACAACTTGAATTTGACACCTTTTCCATCAAGTGAAAATCTGCCGCCACGAGAAAACCACTCCAAGATAGCCAAAATTGAGTGAGTTTTTTCTATAGGGGTCCAATGCCTTTCTGTTGGATCAGATGAGAAGTTTCTAAGTTTCACGGTATCCAAGTAATAGCATGTTGAAGTTTGTAGCTATTTTGCACTTTGAACCCTTAAGGGATCGATCTGGTGGAGCATAGCTCGCAGTGATTCCACGTGTTTCGGTGTGAAAAAGGACCATTCATAGCATAAAAATACCTATTCGAACATGTTGGAATATTCTGCTTGGTCACACGAGTTGCAGAGCAAAAGTTGGACCACTTTGCAACTTTGCACAGCTTGAATTTGACACCTTTTCAATCAAGTGAAAATCCACTGCCATGAGAAAACCACTCCAAGATAGCCAAAATTGAGAGAGGTTTTTCTAGAGGGGCCCAACTCCTTTCTATAGGATCAGACGAAAATTTTCTAAGTATCATGGTATCCGAGTACTAGCATGCTGAAGTTTGTAGCCATTTTGCACTTTGGACCCTTAAGGGATCGATCTGGTGGAACATAGCTTGAAACGATTCTACGTGTTTCGGTGTGAAAAAAGACCATGCCTAGTGTAAACATACCTATTCGGATGTGTTGGAACAATCTTCTTGGTCACACGAGTTGCAGAGCGAAAGTTGCACCAGTTTGCAACTTTGCACTGCTTGAATTTGACACTTTTTCAATCAAGTGAAAATATGCCACCACGAGAAAACCACTCCAAGATATCCAGAACCGAGAGAGATTTTTCTAGAGGGGCCCAACACCTTTCTGTAGGATTAGATGAGAAGTTTCTAAGTGTCACGGTATCTGAGTACTAGCATGCTAAATTTTGCAGCCATTTTGCACTTTGGACCCTTAAGGGATCGATCCGGTGGAACATAGCTCGGAGCAATTCTATGTGTTTCGATGCAATAAAATACCATGCCTAGCGTAAACATACTTATTCAGACATGTTGAAACAATTCACTTCATGACATGAGTTGCAGAGCGAAAGTTGCACCACTTTGCAGCATTGCACTGCTTGAATTTGACACTTTTTCCATCAAGTGAAAATCCGCCACCACGAGAAAACCACTCGAAGATAGCTAGAACCGAGAGAGGTTTTTCTAGAGGGGCCCAAAAAATTTTTGTCGGATTAGACAAGAATTTTCTAAGTGTCACAATATCCGAGTAATGGCATGCTGAAGTTTGAGCCATTCTGCACTTTGGACCCTTAAGGGATCGATCCGATGGAACATAGCTCAGAGCGATTCTACATGTTTCGATGCTAAAAAATACCATGCCTATCGTAAACATACATGTTTGGATGTGTTGGAACAATCTACTTCATCACACGAGTTGCAGAGCGAAAGTTGCACCACTTTGCAACTTTCAACTGCTTAAATTTGACACTTTTTCCATCAAGTGAAAATCCGCCACCATGAGAAACCACTCCAAGATAGCCATAACCGAGAGAGTTTCTCTACAGGGGCCCAATTCCTTTCTATAGGAGTAGATGAGAAGTTTCTAAGTGTCATGGTATCCGAGTACTAGCATGCTGAAGTTTGTAGCCATTTTGCACTTTGGACCCTTAAGGGATCGATCCGGTGGAACATAGCTCAAAGCGATTCTATGTGTTTCAGTGAGAAAAAATACCATTCCTAGCATAAAAATACCTATTTGGACGTGTTGGAAAAATCGACTTCGTCACATGAGTTGTAGAGCGAAAGTTGCACCACTTTACAACTTTGCACTGCCTGAATTTGACACTTTTTCCATCAAGTGAAAATCTGCCACCATGAGAAAACCACTCCAAGATAGCTAGAATCGAGAGAGGTTTTTCTAGAGGGGCCCAACACCTTTCTCTAGGATCAGATGAAAATTTTCTAAGTGTCACGATATCTGAGTACTAGCATGTTGAAGTTTGCAACCATTTTGTACTTTGGACCCTTAAGGGATCAATCCGGTGGAACATAGCTCATAGCGATTCTACATGTTTCGGTGAGAAAAAAGACCATGCCTAGCATAAACATACCTATTTGGACGTGTTGGAACAATCTGCTTCATCACATGATTTGTAGAGCGAAAGTTGCACCACTTTGCAACTTTGCACTACTTGAATTTGACATTTTTTCCATCAAGTGAAAATTCGCCACCATGAGAAAACCACTCCAAGATAGCCAGAACCGAGAGAGGTTTTTCTAGAGGGGCCCAACACCATTTTGTAAAATCAGATGAGAAGTTTCTAAGTGTCATAGTATCTGATTAATAGCATGCTGAAGTTTGCAGCCATTTTACACTTTAGACCCTTAAGGGATCGATCCGGTGGAACATAGCTCGAAGCAATTCTACGTGTTTCAGTGCAAAAAAAATCATGCCTAGCATAAACATACCTACTCGAACGTGTTGGAACAATCCACTTCATCACACGAGTTGCAGAGAAAAAGTTGCACCACTTTGCAACTTTGCACTGCTTGAATTTGACACTTTTTCCATCAAGTGAAAATCCGCCACCATAAGAAAACCACTCCAAGATAGCCAAAATCGAGAGAGGTGTTTCTAGAGGTTCCCAACACCTTTTTGTAGGATTAGATGAGAATTTTTGAAGTGTTATGGTATCTAAGTACTAGCATGCTGAAGTTTGCAGCCATTTTGCACTTTGGACCCTTAAGGGATCGATTCGGTGGAACATAACTCGGAGCGATTCTACGTGTTTCGGTGCGAAAAAATACCATGCCTAGCGTAAACATACCTATTCGGACATGTTGGAAAAATCCACTTCGTCACACGAGTTGCAGAGCAAAAGTTGCACCACTTTGCAACTTTGCACTGCTTGAATTTGACACTTTTTCCAGCAAGTGAAAATCTGCCACCATGAGAAAACCACTCCAAGATAGCCAGAACCGAGAGAGATTTTTCTAGAGGGGCCCAACGCCTTTCTATAGGATCAGATGAGAAGTTTCTAAGTGTCACGGTATCTGAGTACTAGCATGCTGAAGTTTGCAGCCATTTTGCACTTTGGACCCTTAAGGGATCGATCCGGGGGAACATAGCTCAGAGCGATTCTACATGTTTCGGTGCGAAAAAAGACCATGCCTAGCGTAAACATACGTATTCGGATGTGTTGGAACAATCCGCTTCATGACACGAGTTGCAGAAAAATATGTACAAATTGTTTACATGACCTTTATATGACTTTTTTCACATTGTTTACATTTTAAAATTCAAAGTTTGCAAATTTTCCTACTCAAGGCATTTACAAAACAAGGTGCTACTACACCAAACATGAACTTCAACCTTACAATATTTGATTATATGTCATTATGTAATTAAATCTTATTACAATGCCTCTGGCACTTCATTCTCTTAGATCTTTTACAATGTCACTCATACATTCAAGATTCTCTTTAAATGTCTACATCATAGGTGCTCATCATGAGGTTAACTTCAAATGAGTAACTTGAGATTCCCTTGCTAAGCTTCACATGCTCTCTTACAATGGCTTGAAACCAAAATTGAGATTTTTTAAAATCATCAAAATAAGTATGTTGCATTGCTTTTTTGGCTTAGATTTTCTTTGATGGCTCTTAAATCAGTATTTTCTGCAACGAAAGATCAATCAACCCTTAGTAGTTTACTTACAAATACGCAAAGTAAAAGAGAAAAAGAAGGAGCATCCAAAATGGAAATGAAATAAAAATAGATGGAAGGCACTTATAGATGTTGCATGCAGGCATCAAAATAAGAATGTTGCATTGCTTTTCTGGTTGACATTCTCTTGGATGGCTCATATATCTGCATTTTTTGCAAGGGGACACCAATCACTGTAAAAGAAGATGATAGCATTAGCATCAAATAAATTAATGTGCATACAAATATAAGTTAATAAGAACCAATATGCATATACTTACAAATTAATCCAATAAACCATTCGGGTCTGCTCTACTCTTTATTGTGTCAAGTATTGCCTCATGGTTAGACTCATGAACCTTCCATAATGACATGTTCAAAGGTCTACCCCCATATTTGGAAAATGAACATTGGATGCCACAACAAGGTTTGATTAATGAAGAATCTTATGATGTATGTCAAAGTCCTGAAATAGCCAATGTTTAACACTTGAATGTGGGTACCTTCTAAGCCATGTTCCAGTAACCACAACTGAGCCTGTACGGTATTCGATGTTTTCTCCATCTATAACTGGGGCCTCCAATTTATTTTTGGTCTCAACACAATGACACAAGAAATAGTTTGTTCCCTCTTCATTATCTTCATCTACAATAACTGCATAAACATGCCTTGCAATATTGATATGTGCAAAAAATTTCTTGAAATTTTTCAACATTACGAATACAGTACAAAGTAAGATCTAACGATATGGAATTTCAACAATTAAGAAAGTAGATATATCACCTCGTTGAACTAGATCTGATATGTGGTCAAAGTTGACCGATGATTCTATCTGTGTCAGTTCCAATGCCGTTGGAGGGCGATACGTGTGAAGTGGGATAAGATAACTTGTGAACCATTTGTCAACCCACTCCCCTGACTCACAATCATTCTAGTCTTGCATTGTACATGAAGAACAAAAGAATGTCATCTTTCGCGTATCAATACTCCATGAACCTATATTTGAGCTAAGGAAAGAGTGTACCTCACTCGATCCTATTAGTGTACAACAATCTTCATATGGTGCAATGTTAGTATCATCCATCAACCAAAAAAATCTACGAACTGAAGACGTACCTTCATTACCTGGACCCATCAAAGCATTACACCACTCGACGATTGATTTTGCACTATCTTTCTACTTTAACTCTTCTCATGCTAATGCTCTTTTCACGCATGCTCCTGCACCATCATGCTCCCCCTTTCCATGTGTAGCCTCACAAAAGTTCCACATATTTGAACACCTGTAATGACATACATCCTGCATAACCAGTAGAACATGCACGAGTTCTTGAACTGTGTTGCACAGTTATCAGACCATATTATATGTTGATCATATTCTATGCCCCTCTGAGCCAAACCACTGTAGAACATCTAGAAGCAACCTTGCACAAAATTTGGAGAATGTGTGTGATCATCACTAATGTAAAAGTGGTACTCCCTCAATACCTTCCTGTGCTCATTTGTACTATCAGATGCATAAATGAATGCTATGTGCACAAATATCAAAACTTGTGTGGAGTTTTAATACTATGACTGCACCTCATGTTGTGGTTGTAGAGTGTATTTCTCTGCAAGTTCAATAATGGATACTATGCTTCCATCTGGAAAGGTGTCCTTGCATAGCTTGAACTACGTGTCCAACCATAGGGCTCTATGGGTATGCATTGCATACTCAAATAGTATATTGTCACGAAATGTGGTAAAAAATTTGTACACTGGAATCTTCTTAATAACCAAATCACACCTTTTTGCTTGAGACCCATCTTTTGTAGCATATGTCACTATTCTATACTTCCCGAACTCTACTAGTTTTTGTCCCACCTCATCTGTGCTTTCCATATGTTGACATACTGGCATACACTGGAAGCCACTACAATGCTCGCATGAACCATCCAAGCATGTTGTCCTATAGAATACATGGCCATCCTCTATTTCACATAAATTTTTTGATAAGAACTCTCTTAAAGATTTTGATGGGGCTTCTATGCCACAATCCTAAAAAAATCATTAGTATGCAAATCTAAACATATAGAATGATAAACATCGTAATGGTTAGAAAATTCAATATGTAGTCTATAACAACAAGTAGTGCATGTGTGATTTATCTTGACATAAAAAGCATTTCAAGAAATCTTTGAGAAATACTAATTTGAGGATAATCATTTTCAAATTTTCGAAAAAATTGGGTTTGAGTCATATCCAAAAAATGCTTTGGATGTGGCTCACTATTTCGACTACCAATTCTCCTTCTTACCACATCCCTTTGATTCGGAGATGGCCTTGTGTTATTCTTCCAATACTCTTCAATTAGTGTTCTCAAGGCTTCGACAAATTCTTTATCTTTTCATGACAGTCTCCCCGAGAATGCCCATAATTCATTTGTATCATTGCCCTCAATTCTTGGCTACCTTTGAATGGCTCTTGATAAAAAATTTCTACTAATTCCCATTTTTTCACTAGTCTTTTTAATTAGGCGAGCTCTCTTTGTTTGAAAACTTACCAAATTCGATGTAATGACACGTCGGGTGACATTACTATCCTTTGAGCATGAGGTCTTACCCACACTCTTATAAGCATCCATTAGATTCTTCACAATAGTGTCTTCACTCGATGCATTCGATGTTCTCAACCCAAGAGTCTTCATGATGTTCCTATACTTTACACCCTGCATCATTTCAACAAATAGTTGACATCTTGCAGTCTCATTTAGCCTTTCAAAGAATCATTCCCAAATCTTATCAGCATATCTTCTACAAGTGCGTGTTGAAATTTTACCTTCCATGTGTTGCAAAATCTCATCATCGATATTAATCAAATACTTTGGCTTTCTACACAAAATTATTGGTGGTGTTCTCCTAGGTACATACATTTGAACATTAGGAATTTCATCAATATTTAATTGAGGTGGGCTAGATTGCATACCTTTGATCAAGGGTGGAGAAGAAGACATACCTTGAGGTTCACATGGGAATGATGGCATACCGTCTTCATCAATTTCGAGTGATGATGTACTCTCAACTTGAGATGTGTTGGATGGTGTCCAACAATATTCACTTGTGGTAAATGGTGTCCCTCCATATTCACTTGTAGTAGATCGTGTCCATCCATATTCACTTGTGGTAGATGGTGTCCCTCCATATTCACTTGTGCTTAATGGTGTCCCTTCATATTCACTTGTCATAGAGGGTGTGTCTCCAACTACGGTATCTGAATTTGTCTTATGATGATGCTTTTGCATTCGTGCCTTTTGTGCTGCCAATTCCTGTTCTCTTTTTGACGGTTGATGTTCCTCTACAATCGGGTTGTTTTAATCAATCGTTTCCAATTTCTTCTTTTCATGATATGCCGCCACCCGAACTCTCTCCTTTTCTTTCAAGGTTTTTTTCTCTTCATCTATTAGTTTCCTCTTTGTCTTTTTCTTTGGCATGGTGGATAATTTTATCTGTACCATGGTAATGAGATGAATATTAGTTCCTAAAAAATTTATCCATTCAAGATAATTGAAAAATATATGTCATTGAAGGCTTCATTTAAATAATACTTACAATCATCATGTACAAAAGTAGGGTCTTTTATTGTTGAACATGCCTTAGAATGAAACTAGTGACAATATGATCTATGGTTCTTAGCTGAAACAAGCACTTTTCCATGAGAATTTGAGGAACCAAGGAGTGATTTTGAAAAATTGTTGGTGCAGGAGCACCTTAAAGGTCTTTTGGAAGATCTTGGCAATTTTGGCTTGTAGGTGGTTCTAGCCAACCACCAAGTGAATAAGGACTATTATGTAAAGTCCCAACAGTGTTTTTTATGTGTCAGTTAAGGCAAACTTAGGGTAGTCTAGAGCCTTGAAGTTTGGAGAAGCCTGAATGATGAAATTAGGCAAATTAGTCCATGTAGAATTGGCAATTTGTCCTAAAAGTGGGAAAAGGGCATTAATGGTGCTCTAAGCCCGACCCAAGGGTCATAGCACATGAGAAAGGTATATAAGGTTAGAAAAACCCTAATTGACCATGTGGGAAAGTTATTGTATGATTTGGAGTTTTGGAAGGGGAATTTGTGAGTTGGAAGAGTGCAAATTTCATTGAATTTCTGTTTTTGTGCCTTCATCCAGTCAAGAATGGATTGAAAGGACCTGTCTAATGCTTTGAGTATTGCAATTGTGTCACTTAATTACTGTGTGAAGCATTAGATTATCCATTTAGTTCAATTGCTTTATGTTTTGCAAGTTTTTAGAGTTTTTGGTCTCATAGCCGGTTCAGGCCAGTTTTTGGAAATAATGATCCCCGCTTGAATTCCCATGTCAAAGCTACCATGGCCACTTGGAATCAAGTAGGGGAATTTTTTTATAGTTTAGATATGGTGTGTGGTGTCTTGGTTTGCATGAGAGATGGTGAATTCATCAAGAACTAGGCGACTACAAGTGCATTCTGGCTAGTGTCTTGGAGAGGATAGTCGTAAAGAAATTTTCTAAATGGACTGGTTTGTGCCAATCAAGAGTAAGAGAGTGTTGGTATATGTATTCCATACATGTGTGCGCAAGGAGGAGAGTTGAGGAGGTCATTGAAGCCCTCAAAGTTGGAAAAAGGAGCCAGAACCCTAAAAACCCTTGAAAATAGAGGGTATGAGGACAGACCTATGTACAGATGCCAAAGGGACTAAACACCTAGTGAATCTTGAAGCCTAGGGTACCACTAGAAATAATCTATAAAAATATTTGGGGGTTTTCAAGACCATCTTTAAGAAAAGCCAAGAAAATGGGTTCTAGGAGGCTTAATTGGGCAAAAGGCTACAAGGCCTAAAATTGGGTTTTTCAAGAAAGCGATGGGTACAAGGTGAAAGAATCCTATGATATGGATTAGTGAGGAGTCAAATAAATAAGGAGATAGTGAGAATACCCTTTCTTATCCCCTCGAGTGGTTAGGACACTCTGGGTCAGTGTGGAGCCCAGGGAAGCTTAGTGGTGAATTGAGAGTAATGGTGAAGAATTTGCAATTGGTGGAGAGTCTTATTAGGTGAGAGGGGTTTAGGAGGGATCCCTAAGTAGATTAGAGAGGAATACCCTAGCAAGACCAAAGAATAAGTCTTCGGAAGAGCAAGATTTCTCTTGAAAGATAAGACTCCCCATGAATTGTTGAAGGAGTGGTCTATGTAATGAACTTTTGACCTTGTGCAGTGTATTTTGAAGATATTTGATGCTTTGGAATGGTCTAGGAAGGCCCGGGTATAGGAGTTTCTATAAACCCTCCCTCTTTGCATTTAAAAATGGGGGTCTTTTTATTGGAAACCTAGTTGAGTGGGTAAGGTCCTAAGACCTAGAAATTATCTTGTTTTGAGACCTAATTAAACATTGGTTTTGGGTTTCGAAGTCTGGTGTGAAGATCTAAGGGTAGTTCCTTTGTAAAATTGGCCTACTTGGAGGCCTAAAATAGTGAAAAAGGTTAGTTTTCTTAATGTTTTCCCAAAGGATTCATGTGATGGTTTAAGGTATGTCTTGCAACTCTGAAATTGGTGCTACAATCATTCTTTTATTTTCCTGGTGTTTTCGAAAGTTTTGGAGTTAAGGGCCCAAAACTAGTTTTGCACAATAACTAGATTCCAAGGGTGAAATTTGGGAAATAATGTTTTTGTTTGTTGTCCAGCTTGGAGGAGTGTTGGGATTGGTCCATTATGCCTTTTTAATCTTCTTAGATGGCTCTTGAAGGCAAGTTTACATCTTCAATGGTTTTGGGTCCTCTAACTTTGCATAAAATATGAGTATCACAGTTTGAAGTGTGTGCATGGTTTGGGAGATACATGTGACAGTTTGTAGATGCTTGCCTACTAGTAATGTGGATAGTGAACAAAGGAACTAAGTTTGTGTGTAAGGGAAAACTTCTTAAATGTTTCATTTTTGTTGCACTAACTCAAACAAAGATTTATTAAGCAAATAATGGTTTGGTTGTGCCTTAAGAATTATAGTTTGTGTTTGTAAATAATGGTGCCATTATGGAAGATTAAAGACAACTTGTGAATGACATAATCATTGGTTGATGTTTTAAGGAACCTAGTTGATTGTAATCAGTTATTTTCAAGATTTTCAAGGTGTTTTGAAGGTCCTTAAGAAATTGGGAACTCTTAATGCTAATTTGAGTATACGAATCAAATGTTTTGTGAAGGGAAATATAGTTGAATAAGTGTGTCAAGAAAGGTGTTGATTTATTCCTTTGTACTACATCAGTTTGTGCAGAGGTATTGGAGGGTGTTTGGACCCTTCAGAGGAATGGGAGAGGCTTGGAGTTCTCTTAAATGATAAATTTTGGTGAATGGTTCTAAATTTCTATAATTGGCAAGTGTAAAATGGTAATTGGCAAGTGTAAATAATTGTGTATATAATTTGGTAATTTAAAATGTCCACTAACAACCTAAGGTTGTAATGACAAAGAAAAATGAAAACAAACCATAATAGAATGAAAGAAAATTTGTAAAGACTTCACATACCTTAAAAACCAGACTTTCAAATGGAGGAGTTCAACCCAATTATGTAGCCTTAGCTTCTTATTTCTTCAAAATCCACAACAATTTGACTTGTTCAAAAGCTTGTTCCCTTCCACACTTCTATTGCATATCAATTTTCGATGGAATACAAACTTCAATTGATATTATATGTCTTTCAACGTGGAAACTCTGCTATTTCATGCAAAGGTGGTAAAAAGATCATGGAAAAGGTGATGGAATGTGAAAAAGATGCTTGCACACTTAACAACATCATCAAAAAGATATTTTTTGTCAAAGCACGCACAAAACTAGGGAAATATGCAAACTATGGGCCTTCAAATCACGGGTATATAGATTTATTTACCGTTTTAGTGGAGTACAAAACGCGCTCATGTTATAACATGCTCGCGTTATAACGTGCACATGTTATAATGTGCACGCATTATAACGTGCATGCATTATAAAGTGCACGCATTATAACGTGAGCACGTTATGTGAAATTTGGTTCTCTTAGTGTATTTTTGAGAGTATAGGAGTTTCTGAGAGAGTGGAAGAAAGAGAGGGGGAAAGTGGAAGATAGAGAGGGAGGGAGAAGGGGAGAGTGGGAGAAAGAGAGAGGGAGAGAGTGGGAGATAGAGTGGGAGGGAGAGAGGACAGAGTGGGAGATAGAGAGGGCGGGAGAGAGGGGGAGAGTGGGAGAGAGTGGGAGAAGGGGAGAAGTGGGGAGTGGGAGATAGAGACCTGAAACCTAAACCCTACCTCCTCAACCCTTAAAAACTAATCCCTCAACCCCTATACCCTCTTAATCCCTCAACCCTTAAACCCTAATCCCTCAACCCCTATACCCACTTAATCCCTCAACCCTTAAACCCTAATCCCTCAACCCCTATACCCTCTTAATCCCTCAACCCTTAAACCCTACTCCCTCAACCCTTAAACCCTCTTAATCCCTCAACCCTTAAACCCTAATCCCTCAACCCCTATACCCTCTTAATACGTCAACCCTTAAATCCTAATCCCTTAATCCCTATACCCTCTTAATCCTTCAATCCTCAACCCTCAACCCTTAAACCCAAATCACTCAACCCCTATACCCTCTTAATGCCTCAACCATTAAACCCTAATCCCTCAACCCCTATACCCTCTTAATCCCTTAACCCTCAATTCTCAACCCTTAAACCCTAATCCCTCGATCCCTATACCCTCTTAATCCCTCAACCCTCAACCCTTAAACCCTAATCCCTCAACTCCTATACCCTCTTAATCCCTAATCCCTCAACCTTCAACCCTTAAACCCTAAACCCTCAACCCCTATACCCTCTTAATCCCTCAACCCTTAAACCCTAATCCCTCAAACCTTAAACCCTAATCCCTCAACCCCTATACACTCCTAATCCCTTGGCCCTTAAACGCTAATCCCTCAAACCTTAAACCCTAATCCCTCAACCCCTATACCCTCTTAAAACCTCAACCCTTAAACCCTAATCCATCAATCCCTATACACTCTAAATCCTTCAACCCTCAACCCTTAAACCATAATCCCTCAACCCCTATACCCTCTTAATCCCTCAACCCTTAAACCCTAATCCCTCAACCCCTATACCCTCTTAATCCCTCAACCCTTAAACCCTAATCCCTCAACCCTTAAACCATACACCCTCTTAATCCCTTAACCCTTAAACCCTAATCCCTCAACCTTTATACCCTCTTAATCCCTTAACCCTTAAACCCTTATCCCTCAACCCCTATACCCTCTAAATCCCTCAACCGTCAATCCTGAACCCTTAAACCCTAATCCCTCAATCCCTATACCCTCTTAATCCCTCAACCCTAAACCTTAAAAACTTAAACCCTAATCCCTCAACCCCTATACCCTCTCAATCCCTCAACCCTCAATCCTCAACCCTTAAACCCTAATCCCTAAATCCCTATACCCTCTTAATCCCTCAACCATCAATCCTCAACCCTTAAACCCTAATCCCTCAATCCCTATACCCTCTTAATCCCTCAATACTAAACCCTCAACCCTTAAGCCTTAATCCCTCTACCCCTATACCCTCTTAATCCCTCAACCCTTAAACCCTAATCCCACAACCCTTAAACCCTAATCCCTTAATCCCTATACCCTCTTAATCCTTTAACCCTCGACCCTCAACCCTCAACCCTTAAATCCTAATCCCTGAACCCCTATACCCTCTTAATCCCTCAACCCTCAACCCTCAAACACTAATCTATCAACCCCTATACCCTCTTAATCCCTCAACCCTTAAACCGTAATCCCTCAACCCCTATACCTTCTTAATTCGTCAACCCTCTACCCTCAACCCTTAAACCCTTATCCCTCAACCCCTATACCCTCTTAATCCCTAAACCCTCAATCCTCAACCCCTAAACCCTAATCCCTGAACACTTATACCCTTTTAATCCCTCAACCCTAAATCCTCAACCCTTAAACCCTAATCCCTCAACCCCTATATCCTCTTAATCCATCAACCCTTAAACCCTAATCCCTCAATCCCTATACCATCTTAATCCTTCAACCCTCAACCCTTA